>JAVTVY010041046.1:0-17646 GCA_036873755.1 Hanleya hanleyi
GATGGTATGGATGGTAGTGATGGCATGGATGGTAGTGATGGTATGGATGGTAGTGATGGTAGGAATGGTAGTTATGGTATGGATGGTAGTGATGGTATGGATGGTCGTGATGGTAGTTATGGTAGTGATGGTATGGATGGTAGTGATGGTAGGAATGGTATGGATGGTAGTGATGGTATGGATGGTAGTGATGGTAGGAATGGTATGGATGATAGGAATGGTAGTGATGGTATGGATGGTAGTGATGGTATGGATGGTAGTGAAGGTAGGAATGGTATGGATGGTAGTGATGGTATGGATGGTAGTGATGGTAGGGATGGTATGGATGGTAGTGATGGTATGGATGGTAGTGATGGTAGGGATGGTAGTTATGGTATGGATGGTAGTGATGGTATGGATGGTAGTGATGGTATGGATGGTAGGATGGCATAGATGGTAGTGATGGTATGGATGGTAGTGATGGTATGGATGGTAGTGATGGTAGGAATGGTAGCGATGCTATGGATGGTAGTGATGGTATGGATGGTAGTGATGGTATGGATGGTGATGGCATGGATGGTAGTGATGGTAGGAATGGTAGTTATGGTAGGAATGGTAGTGATGGTATGGATGGTAGTGATGGTAGTGATGGTATGGATGGTAGTGATGGTATGGATGGTAGTGATGGTAGTGATGGTATGGATGGTAGTGATGGTAGGAATGGTATGGATGGTAGTGATGGTATGGATGGTAGGAATGGTAGTCATGGTATGGATGGTAGTGATGGTATGGATGGTAGTGATGGTAGGAATGGTATGGATGGTATGGATGGTAGTGATGGTATGGATGGTAAGAATGGTATGAATGGTAGTGATGGTAGTGATGGTATGGATGGTATGGATAGTAGTGATGGTATGGATGGTAGTGATGGTATGGATGGTAGGAATGGTATGAATGGTAGTGATGGTATGGATGGTAGTGATGGTATGGATGGTATGGATAGTAATGATGGTATGGATGGTAGTGATGGTAGGAATGGTAGTGATGGTATGGATGGTAGTGATGGTATGGATGGTAGTGATGGTAGGAATGGTAGCGATGGTATGGATGGTAGTGATGGTAGTGATGGTAGGAATGGTAGTGATGGTATGGATGGTAGGAATGGTAATGATGGTATGGATGGTAGTGATGGCATGGATGGTAGTGATGGTATGGATGGTAGTGATGGTAGCGATGGTAGTGATGGTAGCGATGGTAGTGATGGTATGGATGGTAGTGATGGTATGGATGGTAGTGATGGTAGGAATGGTAGTTATGGTATGGATGGTAGTGATGGTATGGATGGTAGTGATGGTATGGATGGTAGTGATGGTAGGAATGGTATGGATGGTAGTGATGGTATGGATGGCAGTGATGGTAGGAATGGTAGTGATGGTATGGATGGTAGTGATGGTATGGATGGTAGTGATGGTATGGATGGTAGGAATGGTATGAATGGTAGTGATGGTATGGATGGTAGTGATGGTAGCGATGGTATGGATGGTAGGAATGGTATGGATGGTAGTGATGGTAGGGATGGTATGGATGGTAGTGATGGTATGGATGGTAGTGATGGTAGGAATGGTAGTGATGGTATGGATGGTAGTGATGGTATGGATGGTATCACAGGTACATCTTTTAATCATAAGAAACATGTGTACCAAGTTTGATAATCATTCAATGACAGCTGACAACTGCAGTAAACTGTGGTGTACAGATGTACATGTGCACTTCGGCTAAACGCAAAACTCAATCAGTTGCCATAATTTGGAGAAAAATTAATATTTCATCTCAAAAATAGCACAAATAAATCCTCCAATCATAAGAAACATTTGTACCAAGTTTCGTAATCATCCAATGAGAGCTGACAACTGCAGCAAACTTATCATGTACATGTATACGTATACATGTAGAGGCCTACATATACAATTTACCTAAACAGAAAACTCATTCATTTGTCATAATTTGGAGAAAATTAATATTTCTTGTCAAAAATAGCACAGATACATCCTCTAATCATAAGAAACATGTGTACCAAGTTTCATAATCATCCAATGACAGCTGACAACTGGAGCAAAGTTACCATGTAGATGTATATGCATACATGTAGAGGCCTGTATGTACAATTTACCTAAACAGAAAACTCTTCATTTGCCATAATTTTGAGAAAAATTAATATTTCTTCTCAAAAATAGCACAGGTACATCCTCTTATCATAAGAAACATGTGTACCAAGTTTCATAATCATCCAATGACAGCTGACAACTGGAGCAAACTTACCATGAACATGTATATGTACAATTTACCTAAACAGAAAACTCTTCATTTACCATAATTTGGAGAAAAATTAATATTTCTTGTCAAAAATAGCACAGGTACATCCTCTAATCATAAGAAACATGTGTACCAAGTTTCATAATCATCCAATGACAGCTGACAACTGGAGCAAAGCTACCATGTAGATGTATATGTATACATGTAGAGGCCTGTATGTACAATTTACCTAAACAGAAAACTCTTCATTTGCCATAATTTTTAGAAAAATTAATATTTCTTCTCAAAAATAGCACAGGTACATCCTCTTATCATAAGAAACATGTATACTAAGTTTCATAATCATCCAATGACAGCTGACAACTGCAAGAAACTTTCCAAGTACAGATGTACATGTGCACTTCAGCTAAACGCAAAACTCATTCATAGGGATTTTAACATTAGAGTACCCCAGGGGTAGTACCCCCAGGTGGCATACCCACCCCCCATATTTTTTATATTTTTTTTATATTTTTTCTAATTATTCTAGATTTTTTTTTTAACTTGCTAAACCAAAAACCCATTCATTTCCAGGCAGGGGACACCGACACCGACACCGACACCGACACCGACGACGACATCCTCTTTCCCCCTCTCACAATATCTCCCCTTTACTTCGTAAGGCGAGATAAAAATTAATATTTCTTCTCAAAAATAGCACAGGTACATCCTCTTATCATAAGAAACATGTGTACCAAGTTTCATAATCATCCAATGACAGCTGACAACTGGAGCAAACTTACCATGGACATGTATATGTACAATTTACCTAAACAGAAAACTCTTCATTTGCCATAATTTGGAGAGAAATTTATATTTCTTGTCAAAAATAGCACAGGACATCCTCTAATCATAAGAAACATGTGTACCAAGTTTCATAATCATCCAATGACAGCTGACAACTGGAGCAAAGCTACCATGTAGATGTATATGTATACATGTAGAGGCCTACATGTACAATTTACCTAAACAGAAAACTCTTCATTTGCCATAATTTTGAGAAAAATTAATATTTCTTCTCAAAAATAGCACAGGTACATCCTCTTATCATAAGAAACATGTATACCAAGTTTCATAATCATCCAATGACAGCTGACAACTGCAAGAAACTTTCCAAGTACAGATGTACATGTGCACTTCAGCTAAACGCAAAACTCATTCATAGGGATTTTAACATTAGAGTACCCCAGGGGTAGTACCCCCAGGTGGCATACCCACCCCCCATATTTTTTATATTTTTTTTATATTTTTTCTAATTATTCTAGATTTTTTTTTAACTTGCTAAACCAAAAACCCATTCATTTGCAGGCAGGGGACACCGACACCGACACCGACACCGACGACGACATCCTCTTTCCCCCTCTCACAATATCTCCCCTTTACTTCGTAAGGCGAGATAAAAACAGAAGAATTCTACAGAGCACAAGTAAGGTAATTCTATAATCTTTGAGACTAGAACAAAAATTGACATTTCTTTCTCAAATTTCTCCCATTGTGACTATCAAGTCTCAAGATATACCCAAAATGATGAGACTAGAAAGCCAGTCCATTCTCTCCAATAGCTTCTGCTGTAATTGGATATCGTTTGTATATGGTAATTTGATTACAGGGTTGAAATGATACCAATAAGATTTGGCTAGGCAGCCATTTTCCCCACATATGGGCCGGTAATATCCATCTAATGGCCGTCTCCGCTTGTCCACTGATCTTTTCCGACAGCCTATGGGGCTAAAGTCGACCACCCAGAAACAGTCCGCCAACAGGCAAACTCGCCATGCCCCGCAATATCCCCGCATACTGGCAGCCAGACTGGAAAGGCGTTATGTGTCATTACCGAAGTCATTATATCACGATAAAGGTCATAATCCCTGTGCCCTCTGTCAGAGAAATGAAGATATAACTAGATTATACTGTAACACATAAACCAGGCTGTTCTGGCTGTATTAAACTAAGCTCACAGGATTGTACATTAATGAAAATGCAACAAGATTTTAATTTAAAATAGGAGTTTGATTTTACCGGCTTTCTCCTGTTATTATTACTTTACTTTTACATATCATTTTATCACAGTTGAACTATAACATCTTCAAATCACAGTAATTACCATACAAACACTGTAATTAAACCATTCCAAAGTAAACAGTTTTATACTTCTGCCGAAAATATGGAGGCAATTAGCATATTTCTTATCATGCAACTCTGCCGGTGTCGACATGCTAGACGCTTCAAGAAAACATTTTGGCACTAATGTAGATCATATTGTCGATATTCATTTTCTAGGTCAGACAGGGGGACCAGCAGACATTGAGGCTGAACTCACGAACCATATTTTTCACATGATTTGACAAGATCGAACAACTTCTTCCTAGAAGTTATTGAAGGATGCAAGTCAATTCAATCATTTATATCTCTCACTCATATTCAAAATGTACAAATTTCCTATAGTAATGATAATAAGAAAGAAGAGTCCAAATATTGAAGCGATTTATTTACCCTATATGTGAAATTAATGTCATTTAAGGATACCGAGCCTCCTGCAGAAACTTTTACACACCCTCTAGAATTTGTCTCTATACAGCTAAAACTATTCCTTGTAGCTGTGGTTATGTATATATTTTTTGAAAGTGCTTTTCCTAAGGATTCCAAATAAATAAATTTGTTCACTGTAAATCTGTAGGTTGTGAAGATTTTCAAATAAAAAAAAATAATTTAAAAAAAATGAGCCTTCATTTTTGAATGGCTATTTTCAAAAAAGTATTCAACTTATAGTAACTTACATCATAATTTCCTGTACGAGACAACGTCAACAGGAAATCTGTGTGTAAGTTATTTTGTCAATTTTGGTCTAGTTCTCATTTTATTGACATTTAATTGAACTCCAAAGTTCAAAATTGTGAGTTGCTCGAGTTTGTATAGAAATATTAAATTGAATGTCAATAGAATGAGAACTACACCAAAATTGATAAAACTGAGACACAGATTTCCTGTTTGCACTGTTTTCCACAGGAAATGATGAAGTTAGTTACCGGGGTATGATAAGTTGAATACTTTTTTGAATATAGCATTTAAAAAATACGAAATAAATTTTAAATTAATTTTGTTTTTAATCCGAATACCTTCACAACCTACTGGTTTACAGTGAATAAATTTATATATTTGCAATCCTTAAGAAATGTGCTTTCTATAAATATATACATTACCATAGATATAACGCATACTTTTAGCTGTATAGACAAGTTCCAGAGGGTGTGTAAAAGTATGTGTAGGAGGGATCAATGTCCTTAATGTAGCTTATCAGATTAAGGAGAATTAACCCTCTAAAAATGGAGGGTTAAAAGGGTAGTTTTTGCTGTAACTTATTTTGATTAAATCAAATCTATCATCTTACTCCAAGTCCAACAAAGCATTAAAGTTATCAATATATTCAACATTTGTATATTGTACAATTTGTCAAATTGTTTTATGTTCACTTGACATGCTTGATGAAGGCCCTGGCAAGAGGGTTGAAAGCTCGTGAATTAAATTACATTTGTGTGCATGGAAAAGCTGAGAGATTGTAGTATTACAATGCAGTGAATAAGTGTAGCATGATGTGAGCTCTCAGAATAAATGAGGGTATGGGGTCAGGCGAGGCTTAGTTTAGGAGTTAGGAGATAGCGAGTGGGGCTCAGTGCCATGAAGGTAGGACATGCTCTCGAGGGTAGTGCATGGGTTCAATAAGTGTAGCATGATGTAAGCTCTCAGAATGAATGAGGGTATTGGGTCAGGTGAGGCTTAGTTCAGGAGTTAGGAGATAGCGGGTGGGGCTCAGTGCCCTGGGGGTGGAACATGCTCTCGAGGGTAGTGCATGGGTTCAATAAGTGTAGCATGATGTAAGCTCTCAGAATATATGAGGGTATGACATCGGGTGAGGATCATTTTAGGATATAGAGGACAGCTGGTTGTGGGTGGTAGTGGATGGGTTGAATAAGTGTAGCATGATGTACATGTACATGTAAGCTCTCGGAACATATTAAGGTACATGTATGGGGTCAGGCGAAGTTTAGTTCCTGAACCAGAGAGTGGGGCTTGGTGCCCTGGAGGTGGGCTCCTGATGGCAGTGGATGGGTTGAATACAATGTCACCCTACTGAATTGACAAGTATGATTGTAGGTAAACACCGCCGGTCACGTGTCAAATCACAGTCAATGGTAGGTTTTTCTGTGTTTTCGTTATCAAGCGTGGGCATGTGTCTGACCAGACGACAGTGACCACAGCCGAAAATGAACGATTTTCAGCATATCGATGACAGGTACGGGTGTCCAGTCATTTTTTGATGGAGAGATATCGTACTATATTGTCACCAAATGTAGGGTTATTACTATTTCAAGTTAACAAAGAATTTGAACATTTTTGCTGCGAGAGGTGTTTTTAGGTGTTGGTGGACAGTCCATGGTAGATTACCATCGAATTATAGTGTGAGGAAATGAGCACAAAATGAACACGTGGAAACTTACTACCTGCCTCATGTATCACTGACTCATTCGTCTCTCGATTCCTTTCACGTGTGTGTGTTTAAGAGGAATATGAACCATTAATAGTTTATTCTCTGTCTGTCTGATATTACGACAGTCCATGGTATCATCATCGGACCGATCGACAGTCCATGGTAGGTCATGGTGTATGCGATGTACTACTGTGAGTGGATTTATATAGCGGTCACTGAAAGACACCCAGGCATTTTATTCCCCAAGTGTCTCCGCTGGCGAAGGTCTAGTGTAGCAACTAGTTCCACCATCAGTACTTTTTACCCTGGACACCGAATCAGCCCAGCGCCTTGTGAATAGGCGAGTATGTAAGCGGTCACTGGCGAGGGGCGAACCCACGCCAGCTGTAGCACTCCGGGTCAGAGTCAAGCAATCTAACTACTTCGGCCACGACACACTCACAATGGATGGACAGATGCATAGATAGACTTATGTGGTGGCTTCCTCCCAAAAAGGAGGGGAATTCCATGGCAATTGGCCAATATAATAAATAAGCCTATATTTATCCCAAATGAGAGAGACAAAGTGCCACAGAGATGACAGTCAACAACTGCATTGTGTAGCTGTAATACTGCATGTACATGTTGCCATAAATTAATGTCACTTGCTTTCAATCGATGGGATAGTGAAAAAACTTCACTCTATAAACTTGAAATCCCATTAAAGCTGACATGTCTTAAATTAACCTAGATTTCTCCAAGATCATAAATTCTGATACACCAGTTCATCAACTCTGACCTTTTCCATTTACACTTTCAGAAAGAAGTGGACTAGCTTCCCCAGAGATTTGTCCAAATGTCGGGGAAATAAATTATGTTAGTAATTGTTTATCCTCCATGGGTTATGTGCCTGCAGGTTTCCTTTTCACAAAACAACAGACAAAAGGGAGACTATTACCCCACTCTTCGAATCTTTCGCCATTACACAATGTCAATTAACCCTGCGAATCGGAATAATTCCGACCAGACGTAAAGAAATTTGTGAGAACTGGTCAGAAATGGACACTTTGGATGGAATTGTCGTATGCTTTATGGTAGAACTTGACCTTCAGGGTACAAGAAATCAGAACTCCTGATGGCTATAACGCCAGCGCACTGGAACTAATTTTTGTCGGTAACGACAGCAAAGAGACCGCTTCCAGCCGTTAAGAGTGATTCCCTGACAGAAAGCATTAATCGCGACAATTGCTTCGAGGGTTCTGACATGTCCGATGTTTGAGTAACCAAATTGAAGATGCTGGCTGACCATATACTTTGCCAATAGTATGTTGACCAATTGCTGCAGCCTTATACATACTGTCAGACCAGCATTAGCCAGAGGCTTTGCTCAGATCAGATTTTACACAATTTCGAAAAATATCAAATCAAAAATCATCAAGTGGAGTGAATGCGACACGTATGTCAAAATGTTTTTTGGAAGATGAATGCAACTTAATTTTTTTCTTGAATGAGACTCAGTTTTTCTAACAAAGATATATTTATTTTTTTCATTAGAAATACATTGATTTGAAAATTTTACAAGTAAATTTCATGTTATTATAAGCTAAAACTCATCTCACCCTCAACTAAAACTCACCCCCTAATTGCATTCGGTATGCATGAATCCACTGAATCACCAATGAAGAAAAAATATATTCTACCTCAGATCTCGCAATGCAAGTCATGCCCATGCCAACACCTCCTTCTCGTTCTGAGCTCCACAGTGAAAATGTGTTACTCAGAGGGAAGGCTGGTGGGCAGGACTTGAAATGAGGTAAGTTTTAGCTTAATAACATCAAGTTAATTGTGCTGAAAACTTACCTCACTTCAACGCTTAATTATTGCATTCTGTGTTTACTCGGTTTTTCTAACGAGATCTTTCTTTTTATTTTTTTCATTACAAATACATTAATTACTTTTTTTTAAATCGATCAAAATTGGGGACTAATACACAATACCAACTATCCATTGAGATTCTGTTGCCACTTCCTGTTTGTCAATTTTGGTTCAGTCAACAAATCAGCTGACATAACCAACACTTTTGTTTTATCTTCCGGTCCCTTTTGTGCAAGTCTCCCATTCATTTTCCATTTACATTTTTATTGAAAATATTAGGTGCACCATGATTCATGAAATTTTTCAGGTTATCATATTTCTCATGAATGAACACTTGAGCTTGAAGGAATATCACATTTAATATAAAACAGAAGAATTCTAGAGAGCACAAGTAAGGTAACTCTATAATCTTTCAGACTAGAACAAATATTGACTTTTCTTTCTCAAATTCCCCCCCTTGTGACTATCAAGTCTCAAGATACCTGTATACCCAAAATGATGAGACTAGAAAGCCAGTCCATTCTCTCCAATAGCTACTGCTGTAAAAGGATATCGTTTGTATATGGTAATTTGATTACAGGGTTGAAATGATAGCAATAAGATTTGGCTAGGCAGCCATTTTCCCACATATGGGCCGGTAATATCCATCTAATGGCCATCTCCGCCTGTCCACTGATCTTTTCCGACAGCCTATGGGGCTAAAGTCGACCACCCAGAAACAATCCGCCAACAGGCAAACTCGCCATGCCCCGCAATATCCCCGCATACTGGCAGCCAGACCGGAAAGGCGTTATGTGTCATTACCGAAGTCATTATATCACGATAAAGGTCATAATCCCTGCGCCCTCTGTCAGAGAAATGAAGATATAACTAGATTATACTGTAACACATAAACCAGGCTGTTCTGGCTGTATTAAACTAAGCTCACAGGATTGTACAGTGAAAATTGCAACAAGATTTTAATTTAAAATAGGAGTTTCATTTTACCGGTGTTCTCCTATTATTATTACTTTACTTTTACATATCATTTTATCACAGTTGAACTATAACATCTTCAAATCACAGTAATTACCATACAAACACTGTAATTAAACCATTCCAAAGTAAACAGTTTTATACTTCTGCCGAAAATTTGGAGGCAATTAGCATATTTCTTATCATGCAACTCTGCCGGTGTCGACATGCTAGACGCTTCAAGAAAACATTTTGGCACTAATGTAGATCATATTGTCGATATTCATTTTCTAGGTCAGACAGGGGGACCAGCAGACATTGAAGCTGAACTCACGAACCATATTTTTCACATGATTTGACAAGATCGAACAACTTCTTCCTCGAAGTTATTGAAGGATGCAAGTCAATTCAATCATTTATATCTCTCACTCATATTCAAAATGTACAAATTTCCTATAGTATAATGATAATAAGAAAGAAGAGTCCAAATATTGAAGCGATTTATTTACCCTATATGTGAAATTAATGTCATTTAAGGATACCGAGCCTCCTGCAGAAACTTTTACACACCCTCTAGAATTTGTCTCTATACAGCTAAAACTATTCCTTGTAGCTGTGGTTATGTATATATTTTTTGAAAGTGCTTTTCCTAAGGATTCCAAATAAATAAATTTGTTCACTGTAAATCTGTAGGTTGTGAAGATTTTCAAATAAAAAAAAAATAATTTAAAAAAAATGAGCCTTCATTTTTGAATGGCTATTTTCAAAAAAGTATTCAACTTATAGTAACTTACATCATCATTTCCTGTACGAGACAACTTCAACAGGAAATCTGTGTGTAAGTTATTTTGTCAATTTTGGTCTAGTTCTCATTTTATTGACATTTAATTGAACTCCAATGTTCAAAATTGTGAGTTGCTCGAGTTTGTATAGAAATATTAAATTGAATGTCAATAGAATGAGAACTACACCAAAATTGATAAAACTGAGACACAGATTTCCTGTTTGCACTGTTTTCCACAGGAAATGATGAAGTTAGTTACCGGGGTATGATAAGTTGAATACTTTTTTGAATATAGCATTTAAAAAATACGAAATAAATTTTAAATTAATTTTGTTTTTAATCCGAATACCTTCACAACCTACTGGTTTACAGTGAATAAATTTATATATTTGCAATCCTTAAGAAATGTGCTTTTTATAAATATATACATTACCATAGATATAAGGCATACTTTTAGCTGTATAGACAAGTTCCAGAGGGTGTGTAAAAGTATGTGTAGGAGGGATCAATGTCCTTAATGTAGCTTATCAGATTAAGGAGAATTAACCCTCTAAAAATGGAGGGTTAAAAGGGTAGTTTTTGCTATAACTTATTTTGATTAAATCAAATCTATCATCTTACTCCAAGTCCAACAAAGCATTAAAGTTATCAATATATTCAACATTTGTATATTGTACAATTTGTCAAATTGTTTTATGTTCACTTGACATGCTTGATGAAGGCCCTGGCAAGAGGGTCGAAAGCTCGTGAATTAAATTACATTTATGTGCATGGAAAAAGCTGAGAGATTGTAGTATTACAATGCATTGAATAAGTGTAGCATGATGTGAGCTCTCAGAATAAATGAGGGTATGGGGTCAGGCGAGGCTTAGTTTAGGAGTTAGGAGATAGCAAGTGGGGCTCAGTGCCATGGAGGTAGGACATGCTCTCGAGGGTAGTGCATGGGTTCAATAAGTGTAGCATGATGTAAGCTCTCGGAATATATGAGGGTATGGGGTCAGGCGAGGCTTAGTTCCTGAACCAGAGGGTGGGGCTTGGTGCCCTGGAGGTGGGCTCCTGAGGGTAGTGGATGGGTTGAGTAAGTGTAGCATGATGTAAACTCCTGGAATATATGAGGGTAGTGAGTTGGATGAGGCATAGCGTAGGAGAAAGAGGGCGAGGCTTGGTGCCCAAGGGGTGGGATATGCTCCTGAGAGTAGTGGATGCATGGATTGAATTAACTGTACCATGATGTAAGTACCCCGAATATATGAGGGTTCGTGGGGTCGGGGAGGGGGCTTTTGATTCCTATATCGAGCTTTCTGCAGTTAAAACTATGGGCTCGATAAAAATGATATACATTGAAGAAAATATTCAAATGTACACGACGCCGTCTTTAATACTATTCTGTTATTCCTCATTCTGAAAAGCAGAAGTAAAAAGTTAGATATTAAAGTTTAGGGAGAGAGAGAGAGAGTTAGATTTAACGTCGCATTCAGCAATATTTTAGCGACTCTTAAGTATATGGGTATTGGTATACCATAGTAATCTAATTCATTGTACAGATTAAACTGGTTAAATGGGTTATTTCCCCTGGGTCCACCATTAATCACCTGCACAATTAATCATTCAGATATTTATAGAAGCTTTGACTGCTGGGACGAACACCAATGTTCAAATATTGATGTATGCGGCAACACTATTGACTGCTAAGGTATAATTCCATCTGAAATGACTGATGAAATGTTTAGTAATTGAACTTTTTCAAGTACCATGCATGTACCTTAAAGATATTATAGTATTGAATGGACGGTTACAGAAACTCTGCAATGCTGGACTTCAAACATGAATTTGGGATTCGCTTTAACTGTTGATAACTGCATGGAGTAAACATGGTAAACATGAGGCAGCACCTAAAAGGTGCAACAACCCCTCAGCCAGACAGTTTTAGTCAGTGTATATTGGTACACAATGAATGAAAAATGCATATGTAAAAGCCTGAAAGATTTGGTTGAATGCAGAAGATGCTTTAGCAGTGGCTTGTAAAAGATTAAAATATGATAAATTCAGTGTGGGATGTTGGATGCATTGAAGGATTATAATAAATATTTTGACATAGCGCGTGCGAAAAATATGGCGGAAGAACAGAAATATTCTGAACAAAAACAAAAGGCTTCAAGCCATTTTGGCTTTGAACCCTAATAATAATCTAAACAATAATAAAAGTCTTTGATAGCAATAACTGTATGAATCCCTGTGTACCTGTTGATTGTCTGTCTCTTTCCATCTGTGATCAAGCAGAGGATGAGGATGGGTGGATGGCAATCCAAACAGCCTTGTGATATGAATAATATGTTTCATGGACACCAAATTGTATATCTGTGAGTTTGAAATTGGTGAAAATCTGGTCAATGGTTGTCGTAAGATCTGTGGTTGCATGGGGTGTGGATTAAGGGAAGAGCCCATGCTCTTGGAAGAAGTCATTTATCTTGGTTGTTTCAGCCGAGTCGACAGCAAAATCATTGTTGAAGTCTCCAAGTATGACAACATTAGTCGCTGAACAGTGGCTCCTTAGTGATGTAGAAAGTCCGCCCAATCAGAGAAACCAGTTCTGTCATTCATCGTAAGTTTCTTGATGCACTGATGATGTATATCAAATTTTACATCGAGCACTTGAACGGTATCAGAATGATTTTGCATAAAGTAAAGATGGCCGCCTATCCTTCCGGTCATTCAGAGGAACTGATCTTCATTGCGAGTGTCTTGATACATCGATGCTGTAAACCAAGTTTCATATAGAACACTTAAATGGTATCCGAGATATATATCATTAAAGATTTTGCATAACTTAAAGATGGCCACCAAGATTTCCACCCAATCAGAGAAACCAGTTCTGTCATTCATCATAAGTCTCTTGCTGCATCGATGATGTTTACCAATTTTATATCGAGCACTTAAACGGTATCAGAGATAGAGATCATTAATGATTTTGCATAAATTAAAAATGGCCGGCCATCCTTCCCGCCTCTCAGAAGAATTGATGTGGTTATTCAGTGCAAGTCTCTTGATACATCGATGCTGTATACCAAGTTTCGTATAGAACACTTCAATGGTATCAAAGAAATACATCATTAAAGATTCTGCATCAATTAAAGATGGCCGCCAAGGCTTTCACCTAATCAGGAAAACTGGTTTGGTCATTCCTTCAAAGTTTCTTGATGTATCGATAATCTCTACAAAGTTTCACACTGAACAGCAAAATGGTTTCCGAGATACACAAGATTCATGGTTTCGCATAAATTAAAGATGGCCGTCAAAGTTTCAACCCAATCGGGTCCAGATTCAATAGTGTTCTGGGCAATGAGCATATTGATGTGCACGGCAAGTTTGGTGTGCCTAGGGTAAGTCGTTCTAAAGAAAGCTTGATAACGAGAAAGCTGTGATGGTTTCGCATAAATTAAAGATGGCCGCCAAAGTTTCCAACCAATCGGGTCCAGATTCAATAGGCTTGTGGTTGACCACCCAACAATTCTGTATACCAAATTTGAAGTCTCTAGAAGGAACGGTTCGGTTTCTAGATCGATCACAAGAATTGTTGACGACCGGACGACCGGACGACTGGACGACCGGACGACCGGACGTACATGCCAACGACAAGACCCCGCAGCCTAATAGGCTGAGGGGTAAAAATGCAACAGTTTATCCTACTATTCCAAGAAAGGGTCATTATACATATACATGTACTTACATTGATGACCATTTTGACAGCATGCTATGCTGTTGAGAAAGGAAACACTCTGAACAAAAGAATGAACTGCAAATTCATGCAGGGAGTCATGCATCAATGCACCTGCCAGTGCCATCTGGGCAGATCTATTTGTCCCTTCAGAGCTCACTGCATGGGGTGGAACTTTTCCACAATTCTGATACATTTACACTGCAATGCCAAATTTTGACATTGTGCAACAATGATCGAGATTGACAATATCATGACGTCAACAAAGGACAGTATGCTATACATAATGACACCAGTTGACGTTACCATAGAAATGGACGAGGATATGTCCAATATGTACAACATATCCTATTGACCATAATGGTCTGTCATGCCTCTGAACCAAATATTGACATACTTGGCATTGTCGTTTTAATTCAATTTCAATTCAGTTCAATTTACTGAACAGTTTTCATCACACCCTATCTCTTTTCATGTGATCAGGTCACAATTCACCACACAGTGCAGTGAATTATGGGATACTGTGAAAGCCACAATTGGGCCAGAATATTTCAGTAATGGATGGAATGCACAACCTTTCACTTTTAGTAGCATACAGTAAATCTTATACTATCAATCGGAACCAATGTGTAGGTTCCATAAATTAGCTGACACAGAACCCACATGGAACCAGAACTACATCTATCAATGACATCAAATATTCTGGCCAGCTTGACTGTCCAAGGATTAAGTTCAATTATATCATAAGTCTGGCATTAGCTGAATTTTCTTCCAATGAACCGAATTCTATTTTGAAAATTTGAATTAACCAATCAACTGATTTGAAACTGGAAAATATACCTCGTTACATTGAAGTTTCTAGAATATAACTTTTTGTCATAAGGTGGACAGAAGAAGTTTCATTTTGATGTATCTCAACATGTGACACATTTAAGTGCCGGACACTATACTGAATAAAAAGATTTCCATCAGAAACCAAATTTTGTTAAAGGAGTTAATCTCATTCATTTTTAACAATTATAATGCGATTAAACTTTCAGTAATAAATTAGGCTATTAGATAAGATAAATCGTGGTCCCCATGCTATATGAAGAAATACTGTATAATTTGTGTATGCACCCTGTATCATTGTTTTTATGTTTAAGGCTCATTAGAAAGTTTTCTCAAAGTCAAATGTTCTTTAATTTACAAAATGAAACAGAATTTATATATTTCTTGTGAACTATGAGATCAAAATGGCAGGAGTTTATCAGATAAATAGAGCCTGTATCAGATAAATTCAGGAGGGGGTAGGGTTTGGGAATTGGGGTAGAAGTGGGAAAACATTTTTGGGTTAATCTTCAAGCTGCATTTGTAAGCCTGCTGGAATTAAACGGGTATGAATTTCTGAGGGTACCAGAAGTATAATCTTTAAAGTGTAACTGTGGTACTTTTGCAACTTTACATTATATCCAAGATAATCTGACAAATTATATCATTTATACCCTGTTTCTTGTTTTACGACTTTAATTGAACAATTTCAATGCTATTATTGTTATTGTAGTTCACAGCGCCACAAGCATGTCAGAACTTGTGACGTTATTATGGAAGATAAACCAAGTCACAACGCAACATTGTTACAAAACTGTTCCATTCTCTGCATTGCCGCGAAGTTCCGAAGACGGTGCAGGACGCTCGAAGTATGACGTTGCTAACGTCATCTCTGACATCAAAAGAAGCAGTGTAGATTTCTCTCCCACTGTAGAAAGCTGCCTTTTGAGTCCACTGAGACAGAATACGAGTGAAATTTTGGGGAAATGCTTTACTACGTTTTGTTATTCACAGAGTTACCTTGAATATTACATACACTTACATATGTGTCACAGTTAAACTTTAAGAAGCAAGCACCTTTCACTGCCCAACTGTTGAATATTCTCGTTGGACATATTTCACTTTAGAGCGGCTATGAATAGTTATAACTGGCCCTGTTGTGGCAGATATGAACATTTTGTTTATTTTCATCCTAATGCGAGATGTCTGGATATTTATTGTTGAAGATTCCGCCTGTTCTAAATAATTCCAAAAATCCCCATGTTATAGTTCCATATCAGTATGTGATCTACTCCCTTAAAGGGACCCGTGTAGACGAAGCCTCCCATCATCAGTATGCATCTGCACAGAGGCAATGTTGACCCAGCTATTTGTTAAATTACACATAATGGAAATACAGTTATTGATGCAATTTCCCGCAACCCAGGAGTCACGTACCATAGTCTTGAAAACACGAGAGAGAGAAATCCAATAACAGGCTTCAGCAGTATCTTTGAGTCCAAGCTAAAAACTTACTGACATTCGGTCAGCTCCACGCTAAACCCGCCAAGTCACAATTCTAAATTAGTATTCACGAACTGTTCCTAGGAGTGGCGTCACTGTGAGTAGTAATCCGTTAGCAGTATCGAGGCTTCCAGCCATCAGGACCCGCGGATACATGAAAAACCTATTCCGGAAAACGGTATAATGGGCATCCGATCTAGGAAATGGCATTTTTAGATGCTTCATAAATGATGTCTGTTAAATTTGGAATGAAAAGCTGTTTTTTGTTACTTATTAAGATAAAGGAAGTAAAATGTGACATGCAGCTTCGTGGTCTCAAAAAAAGTTTTGTGAATTGAATTTGAGCTCACAATTAATTAAGTCTGCATTCAGCATTCCTGTGTTTTGTTCCCCGATTAATTGAATAATTAAGCTTATACAGTGAAACGCCCATGCCAGGGACCAGATTATAGGGTCAGTTTTGACAGGGTTCTGTTTTATCGATGTTCAAAATAATTTTAATTTAAGTACGGGGACATGGACAATGCCAGTATTTAGAGGTGGGTCAGTTTTATACTCAGGTGTCTGTATTCATAGAATTCAATGAACTCAATGGGCTTGCATGTCAAGATGAAAAGATTTTTATAGAAAGTACAATGCATCATGGGATATCATCCACTTTTGAAGCATTTGATTGGTCATTTAAAATTTTCAAAAAGATATCCACCATTTTCATTGGCCTATGGAGATAACTGAATGAAAATGCAACCAATCAGTTTCAGTAAAGGTTCATACTGCATATTTGCTATTGAGAGTATATATACACTAGCTGATCAAGACTCGATACCCAGAAACATTTTCATTATCGCTTAAACGGTTTTAACATTTCAATTTTTCCGCAGATTAAATTATATTTATGATACAATTTAGTAATCAATTAACTACATGTAGTTGACATGATTTCAAGAGTGGTATATGGGCATCGCTGGGGTGGAGTAAAGTGGCGATTGAATGAGAGAGTAGAATTTAACGTCGTTTTCAAGATTTTTTCAGTCATATCATGACAGTGCCTACATGTGCCAGAACACGAGAGTGTCCACAGTTCCTATTATCCTGGACACTGATCAGCCCAGCCAGTACAGTAGAGTGTGTACGATCACAATATCAAAGTCAAAATTGTAAGTTATTTTCCTCTGTTGCAGAGAGCTACATGATCATAATACAAATTTA
>JAVTVY010041047.1:0-19013 GCA_036873755.1 Hanleya hanleyi
GTCGTTGGATACACATAATTGCTCTTCATGAAAAGTGTATAGAATGTATCCTTTTTGAAAAATATAGATCGAAAAAGACAGCATCATTAATTATGTTTAGAGCATCTTAGAGCAAAAATGAAACTAAATCCTGACGTCCCTAGTCAACTTCGTCAGTTCATGTCTGAATAGGTGTCGATCTCAGGATTCCGACACACACCCATTCCCGTGTCGCAAATAGACTCCACATAGGAATGAGAAAACAAACCGTTCATCGGTAAGGTAGACTTTGATTGGGATCAAATTGTAGAAGGTAGATTCTCATTCTCATACGGAGAGATTGGCACATCCATTGTGTGGACAGTAAAAATACTGTCACCAGGAGGACAAACACATCTACCCGACGAGTCATCACGGTTAACTAAAAATAAAGCACTAGAATTTGGGTTATTCAAACCTTCGGATCATAACTGGTTTCTACATATCCTACACTTTGTGAAAAACTGTCGTCATCTGAAACATAGATCAGAATGTCAAGTTGGGGTCAAAAGGGTAAATATGTTTTGTGGGGGGGGAGGGTGAATTGTATTATGTGTGACGTGTTCGATATGAATACTTGTCAGTGTCTTGAATTTAGATTGCATGTAAACAAACCAAAGAAATTCAGTTCAAAGAAATACATGTAGGTCAAGAGTGAATTTGAAGTCAAAATATGTTAACATTGTGAGAATAGGACGAGAACTACTCTTGTCTCGCTAATACATCGGTGACATTATTTTGCATGAATGCTAGTCGAAATTGCATTTAAACGATAGATTCTTGGTATGTGCTTTAGAATAGGTTAACCAGAAGACTCTACTGTGATGTCATGTGGCTCTGCCAGTATGTCGACACCTCTTCCCACTTCCCTTATATGTGTTGTAAATTACAGATGAGTACATTGATATAACTGAGTACAAGTCCCCAAGTTAAATGAAAAACGGCCAAATGTGCTGGCTTTAGTCGACAGCGATTGTGAATGTATTTATGGTTTTGTGAGAGGATAGATAAATATGGTAGAAAATGAATCCCATATGCTTAGCTATGATGTGGATCATCTAATTATAAAAAAATTAACTTTGGTACAAGAAACTCTACAAAAGTCGGGAAAATGGTGAAAATAGGCATTATAATGGACCTCAGTGGGTCGCCATTTTGAATTTCCCCATGACGAACATACGTTATGTAACTAGTTTTAAAAGGAGCCCAAATCGATCGGCTATGACGCTGGAAAGTTCGACGTATATCGAAGAGTTTAGAGAGAAGGATTGAAAAACTGACAGAGAAGATATGATTACATGGGCTTTAATCAATGTAACTGTTTTCAGAATTGCCTCCTGAATATAGCGCGTCATCTCAATTTCAGTGTACTGCTTTATCTAGATATGCAGATGGATTACTAGTGGTAATGTAAATTGGTCTGGATAATTAAATGAGACCATAAGTTCAAACCGAATTCATCTCGACGTCATATTGTATGTTTTATGGATTGTACGTTTGTCGTACGTTTTAAGAATTGTAGCTGGTTTCTTGTAGATTACATTGCCTGTGCCAGGTAGAGTAATTTTACTGTGAGTTACATATGCAAACATGAAGAATAAATTTGAACTTTCACGAGGAATGCAAACATTTTCTCCTGAGCTGATAGTATAAGCTATGACAAGTGATTGTAATGTGTTGTAGGGCTTAACAAATATTATGGTAGAGGGTGCTGAGTTCTCCTTCCTTGAAAGGCTCTTTTCACTCCCCTTGGACATAACTGGCCATTGAGTATCTATGTCATGTCCACTGCCTACCGTTCGTCACCAGAATATCTCAGAATAAGTAGGCCGATGCTCACCAGATGATATTGGCAGCTGGAAAATGAAAAAAAAAATGGAAAATTATTTATCTAAAACTAGACGTTTTGGTTCAAATGCCTAAATATGTGTCATTTGGACAATACTTATATCTTAGTACATTTTCCAAAGAGCTATCAGGGTTACTACAGATGTAAAGATGTAAAACTCATCTGCAGTAGATATAGCAGGTGGTTTTCAAATAAAGTGTTTAGATGTAAACAAATTAAAGTTAAAAGTTCTCCACAAGTCAAGTACGATATGATATAAAACCGCATATAACTTGTCATCATTGAACTTACGGAATAGTCAAAGATGTCTGAAATTGTGACCAGGTTCTGTCAGGCGGCGGCCATTTTTGAAGGTGAAATTGTGTAATATTTTCACTGTCTTCCCTTATTTCGGCTATGAGTTGAATACGTCTGATATTGAATGTATGAAGCAGAATGTGAAACAAAATCTATGAGGGATGAATGCATGCTTAGCTAAAATTATGAATATTTTCTCCCCGGTTCTTCAAACAGTCCAAAGAATTATTCCAGCCAATTCCGGCACACTGTCTCCATCTTCAATTATTGAAACATTAATGAAATATGAATCAACTCACTGGAGAAATGAACATCAACTTTTGACCTTGGGCACCATGACCAAGGCAGCACCCATTCTATACACAGAGTATACATCTGATGACGTCATTTCAATGCCTATCTGCAGTTCGACAGATGATCATTGGCAGATGATTGCCAAGAGTTGAACAATATTACTTTAAACACATATAATGAATAGAAGTAAAAATATGGTGCATCCGATGTTTGTCGTAAAGTATTGATCAGTTATATAAGCGGTGGGTGAAATTGACGTCTGTGGACTAAAAAGAGTGAGTGAGTGAATAGAATTCAACATCGCCTTCAACAATATTTCAGCTATATCACGACGAACCAACTAAGCACCACCCAGGCCAGTTGTGTTCCTGCTACTTCAAAGAAGAAATCTTTGAAGCAGCATGGAACCAGATATCCTCCATCCACCCCATTAAACACTGAGGACAGCGCACAGGACACAGACAGGACGCTTACATGGTGCAATAAAGACAAGCAATCATATGACTCTTAGACTAGAGGAAAGCGTCCCTCGGCACCTCACATACAGACTAGCATGAGGAGCATTCTAAGAATTATCTCTGGTATCTCAGCTCTCATTGCATGTTTTATTCAATATTGTTCAATGTGTTGTCAGTTTTTAGTTACAATTTGCTTAATTCGGCCCCATGATGTCACATATACATTTTTAAGATAGGTTCCAACTTCCAAAATAGTCGCCACATTTTGTTGTATAGATACCCGAAGTTTCATGCTTTAGTCACAAAATGCACGATTCAACCATAAAATACCGTTTAACAGCTATACTATCACCGTGGCATACGAGCCTGCGTGACAGAAAATCAAGATACTATAATTTTTATAGTAAGTACACCATTCCTATCTACAATTTAGATGTTATGTGAAGAGCACCATCAACACCAAATCTAGGTAGAATAATGTGTGGGGTTCATCTTGATGTACGAAGATTGATTATTGAGGCAGAATTTCGTTGCAACCTTGGTGCCTGTATTTGGAAGAACGTCCTACTTAATTTGTCATGGATATTCATGAGTGGAGCATGCGATCATCCCATATTTAATACTGGACATGGTATCAGCTCTTGTGCATTCTGTGTGTCCCTCATGCCATCTTCGCTGTGTCTACCTCAGTAGAGTACATTCCTGTTCGCTATTATAATACCTTCAGTTCCAACTGATCAATTGTCTTTGTTTCAGATACCATATTTTAGTGGACCATATGGATTCGTCGTGTACAGACCGTAGAAATTCCAGGCTGAAGAAGAAATACAGAATCATCATGTAACTGGTGGTCAGAAAGGAAGTCTGAAAGGAAGTCACATGATGTGGACAAACAGACAGCTGTCCATTAATGAATGACGACTACACAGATACACTACTATATACAGTGAGAGGAGGGTATAATATTTATTCCAAATGTATATTATGAACTCCTAATATTACCTACACTGGATCATGTATTGTGACACGGGCCCCCGATGAGAAATTGCGTTTTTGTCAAATCGAAGATCCAAAATACAACCTATTGAACCTTACAGTCTAATTCAGGCATGCAATATGCATTCTGTGTATCGATGTCATGGACAGATTCAGATAAGAGTCCTGTGTTTATTGGAGCGATATGCAAGAGGTGGGGAAAATTCGACACCCAACATTCAGACCCGCAAATACGGAGGAATCGCCGACGTAGCCTTAGTATTTCAGCCGCACTTTTACTGCAGCTGTTCATGTGGAGACTGAAGTATCCACACGACCCCTAGCACCAGCTTAAACGGAATTAGATACGCTAGCTCGGGAGCTGTGATGACGGGTCATCTCAAACAACTCATCTGATGTTAATGGATGAGCAGCATGGACGCATGGACGTACATAATTTGGTTCGAAATTACATTTCTATAATCAAGTTGAGTTGAACGTGGAGCGATATGCAAGAGGTGAGAAAACTTGATGACGTCTGGTGGCTAAAAAAGCAACCATATGATTCCACAAGAAAGCTTCCCTCGGCACCTCACATTCAGGCACGAGAATACGGTGGATTCTCGTACGTAGCCTGAGTATCTCAGTCGCGTTTTTATTTCAGATGCTCATATGGAAACTATGAAGAATCTCCATGGCCCCTAGCACCAGCTTAAAGGAATAGAAAACCCTAAGATGATGCATACGTATATCGAAAGAACTATTTCAGTAGTATTCGAAAAACAAAACAAATCAGCTTTTCTAGTAATTCCGAATGAATGAGATCATTTTGAACATCAGAATTATTGCCCAGATCAATAATCCGTGGAGGTCGCCATTTTAGCAAGCCCGAGAGCCGTTAGCCAATGAAAATCCTTTAAATATCACCTGACATTATTCCCGTGATGTAGTTGGGCCCAAGCCAGAGTAGCTAATAACATGGAGACCAATTGTAAATTATTGTGTCGATGGCTTTTGACAGATCGGTGGACCTTTCTTTACGCTCCGAGACGATTATGAGGATCGTGATATATGAATGTCGAATTGATATAGATAGATAGATAGATATTTATTCACCAATAATTATACACTAACAATACAAAGACATGATTTCAGAAAACTTTGGCGGGAATAAAACCCCTGGGGGCTTGTTCTATCCCGTAACACTTACAAAAAACGATGGTACAGGTTGACATGTGGCATGTGGCATTTTGCATATGATTTCACAAGCTCTCTTTCTGAGGCAAGAATATCAGGCCACATCACCCGATAGCGGTGAAAGAAACGCTGCTAATGTTGCCGTTGTTGTTGTTTAATGCTTTACCTTATGAGATAGAGCCCGGATGACAAAAGCATATTTGTCGCAGCGCCATCTACATAAAAATAGTATAGCCCACAAACCATTTGCGTACACTTCGCCATCCATAAGATGGCTTGCGAATCGTGTGTCTCCATTATCGCGGAGCGCTATCCGGTGTTTTACCGGATTCTGTTCGGCCTTCATCCGGCGGAGAACAGACTCGAGAAATCTGATAAATTACAGGTATTCATACCACTTCTGGAACAGATATTGCCTGAGCTTACAAAATATATAGGTATGAATAACTTTCGTATCATACAAGAGGTGTGGTGGATCTGAAATGTTGAACAAGTAGTTCATCACATGACTCGAAAATAGCGAGTTACGTTGGGGTTACGTTGGTAGACTTTAGCTGATTGGCTGAAGAAGTCACGTGGTATTGCTTTATGGAAATTCCCTCCTGCAATTGCCGAAAGTAGGCTGAACATGGATACACACGATCCCAGGGTCAGTCTTACCGCGTATAGATGACCGAGATGGTTACAGGTTGGCCCACAAACGTCACAGTCATTCCAACATGTCGCAGATCATAAAGTGTTAAAGTGTGAACGATAAATCGGTGTCTACTCAGCTGTAGAATTTTGTTAATTTTTTCTACACATGTTTTTGGAATCTGATGGCATAATTCTGTCATGTCGAGCATGAGTTTACGCAGAGTTTACTATTCCTTTAAGCAGAATTAGATACGCTAGCTCGGGAGATGTGATGACAGATCGGCTCAAACAAATAACTTATCTGATGTTAATGGATGAGCATCGAAAGACAGTTTCAGTAGATCTGGGCGTCAGATCCACCAATTAGTTTTCCCGCGCCAGCAATCGAAAGGCATTTTTTATACGAGATTTAGTATTAACTTTACGAAACAAACCACAAGAGTAAAGTCCATATATAGTTTAGTTAAGGAATGACGGCGGCCATCTTGAATTCCCACCGCTTTCAAATGCTCATTCGTATTTGTCCGACATTTGGTGCGCCATTTTCCATCAATATTCTGGCCAATGTCGTGCATATATTTTCCCAAACTGTTAAACTACTATTTCAGATGCTACTAAAAGTTTCTGTCGGCCATTTCGAATATCAAAATCCTCGATGTTCACGGTGGGTGCATATCTAGAAATGATCATATGATGTCGATGTGCCACAGTGTCAAATTTCGTTCTTTTGTGGCAAAAGGCACATTTCCTCCAAATATCTGCACATATTGCCTGGACTAGCAGAAGAGCAACATTTTACTACATACAAGTATATAACGTTTTACACTTTTATCTATGCTACAGGGTCCGGTTATAAGATTAATGACTTTTACCGACAGTTATTAGATATGTCCGACGTATAAAATTGTCTTTCCTGATGCCATTGCTCATTCCTCAATCCTCGCCATGAGGAATACTGCGATTATGGTTCATGCCACTTCAATCTTCAACGGTTCTACATTTAGCATTCTTATGGGAGTGTGTGATATAGATACCTTGGGAATATTGAATGTCCAATTCATTGTAATTAAATACCAATAAATTAGAAGGGTTAGAGTTTCCTGAAATTCCCCAACGGAATTGTCCTCGAAATTAACTACGAAGATCTCACAGTGAAACATATTTGTATCGACTGTATAGGTTTTAAGATTGTAAGAGATTCTTTTTATCAAGCGACTACTTTGGAATATCTTTTTATCGGGTGAGAGAGGATTTTGCCTTCGGTTATTTGAGAGAAATCGGTTTGTTACATAAATTTTAATTCGTGTATGTTTTAATGTGTAGGATTACGAAGTTATTGCCTTGAGTACTGTATAGCTGAAATATTGATGAACGCGACATTGAATCTCAATTCTCTCTCTCTCTTTGTCCTAATTCGGTTTCACGGTAGCATACAAAGAATATGGTTTATAAATTCATTCAATTAGTATACAGAATCGTACAATCTTTATATTCAAATATACAGCTTCCATGAAAAAAAGACGTCTACTTGAGGAACATGAAATATGAATAATATCAACATGAGCGAATTTTGGATTTAAATGTACACAACGTTCACGCTATAGTAACACGTCTTCGTTCGATTTCTTAAAAAGCTAAAAAAATTATAAATTTTTCATATGAGCTATTCTGATTTAAAAATGTTAAGTTTCCATTCTTCATTGAACATTGATATGATAATCACGTACGATATATGTGCAACCATATTGACGAAAATGAATACATATTGGCGTCGTGTCCCTCTCTAATGTCGAAATACAATGCCAAAGGAAATTCCATGTCTACGATAGAGTCATCGAGGGTAAACCTACCGACAGGAGAAAATTGATCCACAACGATGAAGCAAGTAACCACCGGATAACCCCACATCTGACAAAGTGTTTTGTGATTTTTATGATAAAACGAAGAGATGAAAGCTATTTCTGATATTCCGAATCAAGAAGCCCTTGTTAAGTTGATATTCAGGAGAATCCCTCTAGAGGACGAAATCAGTTGGTAACAATGCTTGACATTCAAATTTAATATCACGATTTGTACCAAAATCGGGGGAAACGCAATACAAAATTCTCTCCAGGGTTGGCCTCACACATTCATGTTGATATAAAATATCGATTAAGAGTATTGTCAGAATAAAAATGAGAGAAGCCAGCACTTGTATATTGCCCGACTGCATAATCTTAGCTGAACACTGACCCATTCAAAATAGCGGCCATCAATTGTTCTCCGGAAGTGTTAGACTTTGTCGCGTTCAAAATTCGAATTATTTTTGCATTTTTTTCGCGTAATGTATATACAAATGCATAACAAAGTATATAGGTTGGTGAAAAAAGTGAAACAAAAATACCAAAAATTAAGTTTGTACTTTTAGACAAGATGTTGAAGAAGACTAGGCTAATCCTTCTATGCTAGTTACATCTGCAGATTTTTATTCTTCAAATCCACAGAAAGTTAGACACCAATACTTAGTCTGAATAGCATATTGTAAGAAACCGAGAGTTGAAATATTTATGAAAACTTTAGAACTTAATTCTACACGCCGTTCAATTTAAATTCAGACAATGCAGTTACAGCAAGGAGAAGAACAAAATTATCAATAATTCTATTTTTCAGGACGAAGAGCTCTCTGTTAATTTCGGCATCCTCCCTGATTATTTTTCTTAAAC
The DNA here is from genome assembly GCA_036873755.1 of Hanleya hanleyi. Classification (NCBI taxonomy): domain Eukaryota; kingdom Metazoa; phylum Mollusca; class Polyplacophora; order Lepidopleurida; family Hanleyidae; genus Hanleya; species Hanleya hanleyi. Next base: position 8,427 of record JAVTVY010041047.1, read on the forward strand.
CTTGGGCTTTGGAGATGCAACTTACCACACTATACCTAGTTTTTTTTACCCAAGTGTAATGACGTATAACCCAGTCTGAATATTTCGAAATATTCAATATTATTTGTTAAAAAATTTGGAGTAAAGTTAATTACTTGGTCAGTTGATAATCATGTGTTAGATCACTTGCATGCTCGCAGGATAATTCGTTTGGCAATTCAGTTAGTATCTTCGAGTATTTTGTCTGACACTTCATGTTAAAGCTTAATTTAATAGTTTTAATAGGGAATAGTTTTTTGCCACTATTTTCATCAAAAATTTGTATCAATTGATTGTGAAGTTTTAAGTTATGCGAAATTTATGGAAGCCTGTCAGGGATCTTGGAACATTAGAAAATACAATTTACCCTCATGTATCTAGTCCACATACCTACATATGCCGTCCATCACAAGGGTAAAGGGTAATAGATTGACAGATATGCGACAACATGTTCACGACGCAGGTATGCTATAAGATGTTAAGGGTGCAGGTATGCGGTGACATGCTAGGGTGCAGGCATGTGGTAAGATGTGGAGGGTACATGTATGTGGCAACATAATATTGCAGGTATGCGATAACATTAATGATGCAGATATGCGACAACATCTTAAGTTGTAAGTATGCGGTAACCTAATTCTTTATTCCTCATTGTTCATCACGGTACGTATAGTAAGAATATGAATAAATCTAATGCATTAAACACGAACATTATCCATCCATGTTTCTAGTCATACGCATAAGGTACCGATTTTTTTTCTTTGAGATATGAACGTACTGCGTGAAGGGCCAAGTTTCCAATTTTAGAAACTCACCGGAAACATATTGGAAACTGTAACGTTACTGTTTCCAAGCCAGTTTCCAACGGGTTTCCTGAAATGGAATCTTGCGTTTTAACGCAGTGACGCTTCTATACTTTAAGATACACTCTTGCTAATCTCTGCTTTCTTATTAATATATAACGGGATTCGTAGCATCTCATTCAGGAAAGTTGACTCATAGGAATCCAAGTAAGCAGTCAATGATAAGGTATCAGATCTTGGAATCCTGAAAAACCAGAAACTAATTCACTAAGCATAAATACTAATTTAAAAATCGTGTGTCTTCGTAGAATAATAGGCTGGGACTTTTTTTCGAAACAATAATGGCAAGTCAAGGGTGCCAAGATGGACTCCCACACATTCCCATACGTCGTTTCTTATAATTGCTTCATAGATATAAGGAATCCCTTTCTGGCACGCAGAAGACGTCTTCGGAGACAAGCGAAAATAAAGAAATAATAAAATAATAATATTATTTATATTGTGAAACGAGCAATAGAATTGAAAGAAATCATTTCAAAAGAAAATATATGATCAATTTCAGAAGGATATTAACTCTGTCTGATTTGTGGTGTACCGCAGCCTGAAATGCCCCCTACATATTTTCGCTGTCCCTAGTCTAGAGTGCTGAAATTTACACCCAGTATCGTTGGGTCAAACTCTACTAGAAAATGTAGACAAATCCCATTTGGCCGCTATGATGATATCACAGTGACACTGACACTATCACAGTGACACTTTTTCGGTCAGATTTTTCGATTTTTTTAGTTATGTGTTTTTCTTCGCAAAAACTCCATGACAAATTTATAAGTAATAAGGTTATGTGAAATAAAACAGCTTTTAAACACTCAAAGGCGGGAATTCTGGAGAAAATGACTTTTGTGTTACCCCACATAGACGCTACTTTCAATTTACCCATGATCCTCTGCTCGGGGTTTATGCAAATAGGTTCAAAATGACTCCAATATGAAAAACTACAAATACAAGCGTCTAGTCGTTCATTCAATATTCATTAAAGAATTTTCGCGTCCATAATCCAAAGACCTAATTCATATAATAACATTAGCACCGAATTAAAAGGATAAATCATAGCATACAAAAAACTAGTCTAATTTCCTGCAAGACAGGAGCGGTCAACAGTTTTCAAAGATGCCAGTAAGACACCATGATGGTCCAAAAATATCACATCCGTATCGCTGATCAGTATTCTCAATCCACATGATATACGTTTTCTAGAGTATGATTTATCTCAGTCACGCTTTGATTGTGACTGTTCATATGAGTACCATGAGGATCTTGCAATACATATGTTCATACGGCCCTAGCCCCGGGTTAAGCGGAATTACACACAAGTTACGAAACGTATAGCCATAGATCTTGCACACTGCGCAGGTATTTTGCTATCAGCATGCGATATGTATCGCCAAATTTGAAAAAAAAACTTCGAGTGGAGGCGCTTGATGATATAGCCCTTTTTAACAAGTTGATGCAATAAGGTTTTGTGACGTTGATTAAAATCGTCACATTTGACACAGGATCTAGCAAATGCTACTAGGTGAGATATATATACGCTATATGCAGGTCCCTCTGGTATATTACTGTCCCGATAACATTCATATCTTTTGTCGTAAAGTCGACGAGAAAGTACAACGGCACAGTAACAGCGGACGCAATTGGCGATGTCACTGACAAAACGAATATGATTATATGAATAAACCATGGAGCTAAATCATCCGGTAGTGTCTGTCAAACATACACAACGTTTGTATGTGTTCAGCCAAATTAGCAGGTTAGATTGTCGTAACGAATTCACGCAAGTCTAACGGGTTTCATTTGAATTACTGAGTATTACGCTAGGTAATAGTTATCAGAGGTACACTGATTTCTCCTTCTGAACGTCACTGTCTATTTCTTGATCGTCGACATGTCGACTATTCCGTTTCGTCTAATTGATACAACTTTCTCAATGTCACTTCAAGTATTCCATCATATATCGGTCTCTATGGCACGTTATGATAGACACCTGAGAACCATAGGCGTTACAAATAATTGACATCAAATACCAATATATTAGGCATGTTAGGAAGATAATGGAAAACAAGGCACTCATATTCCCGAGAGTGTTATTTCAGACTTCATGTTTCAGATCGATAAAGCGTTTGATGTGTGATAGGGACATCTAGAGGATTAATTCGGAAATGTAGGCCATAGAACATTATTGCAGAGACTCATCGAACAAAACAAACGCCTCTATTCTAGATTTCTCAAATTCTGTGGGGAATATTTAACACTGATGGTAAAATACAATCGTAGCGTGCACAATCTCTAAAGCTACGTTTCGCAAATTTGTCTAATTGGGCTTAACTCGGGACTACGAACCGTTTGAACGTCATGTGGTTTACATCTCCACGATGTCAAATGAACAGTCACAGTCAAAGAGTGACCGAGATACATTGAACTCCTATTATACTTGGAAATTTATTTGGGAGAGAAACTTTTGACCAGTGAGAACAATGTTTTTCTATCGAACATCATGATGCCATCATTAAAAACTGTTGAACGATTCTTATTTGCAGGAAAATATATTGCGTGTTTTAAATTTCCATTTTATACATATGTAGAATTTAGAACTGTCATAAGACAAATGTCTGTGGATTATTAAGGCAGGATTATTTTATGGGGAAAGGCTGGATACTGCATGTCGGACCTGACGCCTATGATTCGGATAAAAGTATGTTGGTCAGTTTTAAGGATTTGGTGATAGGAAGATCGTGATGTATTTCCTGCATTTGGTGATAGAGAGATCGTGATGTATTTCCTGCATTTGGTGATAGGAAGATCGTTATGTTTTTTTCCGGCTTCAGAGGAAGATTGTTATGTCTTTCGGACATCATAGGAAGATCGCGATGTTCTTGTAGGCATCATTGAAAAAATTTCAGAAACATTAATGGCAATGTTCCCATACGTCGTTTCTTATAATGATTTCATAGATATAAGGAATCCCTTTCTGGCATACAGAAGACGTCCGCGGAGACCAGCGGACGCAATTGGCGACCTCACTGATAAACGAATATGATTATATGAATAAACCATGTAGCTAAATCATCCGGTAGTGTCTGTCAAACATACACACGTTTGTATGTGTTCAGCCAAATTAGCAAGTTAGATTGGCGTAACGAATTCACGCAAGTCTAACGGGTTTCATTCCAATTACTGAGTATTACGCTAGGTAATAGTTATCAGAGGTACACTGATTTCTCCTTCTGAACGTTACTGTCTATTTCTTGATCGTCGACATGTCGAATATTCCGTTTCGTCTAATTGATACAACTTTATTAATGTCACTTCGAATATTCCATCATATATCGGTCTCTATGGCACGTTATGATAAGACACCTGAGGACCATAGGGGTTACAATTAATTGGCATCAAATACCAATATATTAGGCATGTTAGGAAGATAATGGAAAACAAGGCACTCATATTCCCGAGAGTGTTATTTCAGACCTCGTGTTTCAGATCGATAAAGCGCTTGAAGTGTGATAGGGACATCTAGATGCTTCATATGGAAATGTAGGCCATAGGGCATTATTGCAGAGACTCATCGAACAAAACAAACGCCTCTATTCTAGATTTCTCAAATTCTGTGGGGAATATCCAACACTGATTGTAAAATACGATCGTAGCGTGCAAGATCTCAAAAGCTATAGTCTAATTGGGCTTATATCGGGACAACGAATTGTTTGAACGTCATGTGTTTTACATTTCCACAATGTCAAATGAACAGTCACAATCAAAGAGTGACCGAGATACATTAAACTATTATATCTGGAAATTTATTTGGGTAAGAAACGTTTGACCAGTGAGAACAATGTTTTAATAGCGAACATCATGATGTCATCATTAAAAACTGTTGAACGATTCTCATTTGCAGGAAAATATGTTGCGGGTTTTAAATTTCCATTTTATACATATGTAGAATTTAGAACTGTCATACGAAAAATGTCTGTCGATTATTGAGGCAGGATTATTTTATGAGGAACGGCAGAATACTGCATGTAGGACCTGGTGCCTAAGATTTGGATAAAAGGATGTTGGTCAGTTTTAAGGATTTGATGATAGGGAGATCGTGATGTATTTCCTGCATTTGGTGATAGGAAGATCTTTTTTTTCGGCATGAGATGAAGACTGTTATGTCTTTCCGACATGGTTGCATCGTTGAAAAATGTGGAAAGATTCTTTCTAATTATAATTTTTGCATATTTACATCCTGATGCTGGCTTGGACTTCTATGAGGGTGAAGTATTTTTATGGAGGACGGCAATCTACTAAATGGCGAATCCAACGCAGGTATAAATACACCGGTACGGTATCCGTAGTAACAAGAATGCTGTGCTAGAATTCAGCGTAATGCTGCACGTAATCGTACAAGTGAGCTACACAATTCTACCATATCTGAATTAGAATATAGTTCCCTAGAAAATCCTAGGAATAGAATGGCTTTATCTTCAAATTCAAATTTCGAATGCAGTACTGTATAGTTTCTGTCAGGAACCGTGTAATAACAGGCAACATAGTGAGCAGTAACTGGCCAGGATTGTTAGTGGGTGACTATACAGTACAGAGATATAGGGAACCACACAGTTCCATACGGTGGAAATTTCTCTGAGTAATATTGCCCTGTCAGTGTCTTAATCATTTTAGAAATGGATGCTTTCTCTTCCAAATCGATATGACTAAGAATTATAATGATGCTGCTGTCATCTGGGGGATTTTTCAAGTGCCTAGTAATTGACATTAAATATCAGTAAATTAGATAATTCAATACAAGATTCCATACTCCCGAGCGTGCTTTTTCAGACGACTACAAACAGATCAATCTTCAAAATGAATTATACATACACCTTACTAGCGACTTATTCTCCTGGGCAAAATTAGGGTTGCACAGAAAATGTAGTCAATAATAGTGGAAATATCCACATGAGAGCCATTAGATATATTTGATTGAAGCTGCACATAAATCAGGATAAAAAGCTTCCTCGAAAAGACAACTGCTCGCGAAATATACACCAATAAAAAAACAGCGTCAGCGGCCTTATTTATGAAATAAGCATAGCTTTATATCACAACTACTTTTTCGAAAACGAGAATCTGATGAGAGGTTTTAATCATGTCTTCAGTAACGAAATATATTCAAAAAGTAAAATGAGTCGATTGTCATGGTATTGCTATCCGATTATCAGACATTGTGGATGTTTCTGGAAGCCGACGCAACCTTGTTTACGTACTATTATGTGGGTCATCCACTTGGAGCTTTCCGGAAGACAGTTGTAAATTGTATCTAGGTCAGATGATGCGGTAACGCTTTGTATTCTACAAGCTTCTTGATTGAATAGAATGATCTGGAATGCCCCATAGAGTATAAATAGCGCATTCAGGAAGGAATTCAAACTGACTGCTGGATTGTTTACTCCTGTGTATTGACTGTTGGCTGCTGCATGGTCTACGCTATTTGTTGAAGGCTATCGGATATTGGACATTTACTGGGACTGTGTACAACTGAGCAGATTTCACACATTTATTTGTTGTATTAACCTTACTTAAATTGTATATGATTTTAGTATTGTAAATAAATATTTCGTTGTTAATCCTTGACTTCATAAATCTTTCTGTTACGCTTTGTTGACGTAACAGAAATTTGGGGCCTGTCCGGGAGATACTTGTTTACATTATTGATCAGCTGGCAGCTTTGCAACATAGTTCTAAATTGATACAGCTTTACAATATTGTCTAAATTTGTGAAGTCATGGAGTACACTACCAGCCTGTCATTTGACCCAGCACAGTTTGCCTTAGAGCCTAGTCAGGAGGTATTTAACGAACTACGCGAAGTGGATTTGTTCACGATGTGTAAATTCCTATAAATTAAAGTTAAAACATCTTTGACAAAGCAAGAAATTATGAAGCTCATTATTATACATTTTCTTAGCAAACAAAGTGGGATGAAATTGATTTTGATTTAACTGAGGAAACATGATTTGGAAATAAGGAAATTAGAATTGTAAAATCAGCTGGAATTAAAGAAATTAGAATTAGAAAAAGAGAAATAAAGAGAGTTTCAGTCAGAAATGAAGCATATGGAATTACAGTCGCAAACAAATCCTCCTGCACATGCACCTGCACAATCACAATCAAAATTTGATGCGGCTCGTCAAATACGTCTTGTCCCACCATTTCAGGAAAAAAAGTTGATAAATATTTTCTGCATTTTCAGAAAATTGCTGAAAATTTGCCAAATGAAAAAACTTCTTCAAAGTGTTTTGATCGGAAAGGTAAGTGACATTTACACTCAACTGACGGTACAGCAATCATCAAATTATGATACAGTGAAGGATTTAATCCTTAACGGTTATGAATTAGTTCCTGAAGCCTATAGACAAAAGTTTCGTAGTTGTGAAAAAGAAAACTCTCAGACTCAAGTAGAATGTGCTCGTTCAAAAGAACAGTTATTTGATAGGTGGTTTGCTTCGGTTAAAATTGACAACCTATTTGAAAGTCTTAGACAGCTTATGCTGATAGAGGAATTTAAAAGGTGTGTCCATGATCATATTAGAACATTTCTTGATGAAAAGAATGCCAACGCTAGATCAGGCAGCACGTTTTGCTGACGAATACGCTCTGACACACAAATTGTCATTTGTCAATGCTGTTAAGCCAAGCTCATTTCAGTCTAGTTTCTCAGGTAACAAACCCAGTTTTTTCTCAGGGCCTAAAACTTTTAACCCCAGTTACAAATGTCAAAGGTCAAACACAAAGTCTCAGTCAACCGACTTTAACACTCAAAATAAATCTCCCGTTTGCAACTATTGTAAGAAGGACGGCCATTCAATGGCTAATTGTTTTAAATTGAAAAGAAAACAACAAGATCAAGCCTTTCAAAAGCCCAGTGGTTTCCTCACTTCAATATCTATACCCAAGCAGGTTAGTGACGTTCATAGTGTATATGACGTTAAGATGTTCCTATTAATTCTATCAAGGATAAGGTTGACAGTTTTTCAAGTCCTGTTATGGAGATTTTTGCACCATTTATCCACAATGGTTTTGTGTCACTTTCAAGTGATTTGTCTAATGCTACTCATGTGAAGATTTTGAGAGACACGGGCGCGTCCCAGTCTCTTTTGTTGGAAGATACTTGTCGTTTTCTGACTCTTCATCTGCAGGCAGTAATGTCATGATTAAAGGGGTAGATTCTGTAAATTATACACCCGTTCCGCTCCATAATGTTCATCTGTCTTCCGACTTGATTTCCAAGCCACATTTTGATAGCAAATTGGAATGTTATAATGGCAAAACTTCAAATACAAGCGTCTAGTCCGTCATTCATAATTCAGCCGTCGTCCATTAAAGAATATCCGCGTCCATAATCCAAAGACCTATTCCATATCCATTTAACAGTATTAGCACAAAATTCAAAAAAGACAATCATAGTATACATAAACATAGGCTAGTATACATAATCACGGCTGTTTAATAAACAGCATAGTGACAAGGACATTTTCAAGTTGTTTAACAGGGCAGTAGATGAGTGTGATGTAACTCAAGAGCCTGTGTGTTACTTTTGTAAGAATGGTGTTCTTATGCGCAAATGGCGACCGCCAGATGTGTCACCTGATGATGAGTGGGCAGTTAATTATCAGCTTGTAGTACCAAAATCATATCGCTCAGATATCCCCAGACTAGCCCACGAAACACCTCGGGCCGTTTAGGTGTTAACAAAACATATTACAAAATTCTAAATCATTTCTATTGGCGAAATTTAAAGAAAGATGTTACGGAATTTTGTAGGTCATGCCACAAATGTCAAATGGTAGGCCCCTCTACAACCAATACCTGCATTTGAGGAAGCATTTAGTAGGGTGATTATAGATTGTGTTGGGCCATTACCAAAAACAAAGTCAGGCAATCAATACATGTTAACAGTCATGTGTGCTTCAACCAGGCTCCCCGAGACCATTCCTTTGCGGAATATTAAGGCAAAAAATATTGTTAAGGCCTTAGTTAAGTTTTTCACACTTGTCGGCCTACCCCAGTCCGTTGAGTCTGATCGCGGATCTAATTTCCTGTCCGGAATTTTTCAACAGGTCATTCATGAATTGAGAATAAAGCAGTACAAATCATCTGCATACCACCCAGAAAGCCAAGGCGCGTTAGAAAGATTTCACCAGACATTAAAGAACATGATTAGGACTTATTGTTTTGACACTGAGAAAGACTGGGATGAAGGCATACAATTGTTATTGTTTGCTGTTAGAGAGCCTATACAAGAGTCTTTAGGCTTCAGTCCATTTGAATTTGGTCTTTGGTCATACAGTTAGAGGACCACTTAAACTGCTAACGGAAAAGTTTCTAGACAGTGATTTTGATTCCTGTAGTCTCTTACAATATGTGTCGGACTTACGCACCAGGTTGACTAAAGCATGTGATTCGGCCATGTCAACTTTGAAGTCAGCACAAAATGTATGAAAATAACCCATAGTAAGCATTCTGTTAAACGAAGTTTCAAACCTGGTGAGAAGGTACTGGCTTTTCTGTCTATTCCTGGTAATCCACTTAAGGCTAGATACTATGGACATTATATCATTGAAAAGAAATTAAGTGACCTTAATTATGTAATTCAGACTCCTGACAGGCGTAAACACAAATAGTTAATCTTTGGATTATGGACGCGGATATTCTTTAACGGACGACGGCTGAATTATGAATGACGGACTAGACGCTTGTATGTCATGTAAATATATTAAAGTTATACATAGACAGAGCACTAACAGTACTGTACACTATATAAGTGTAGTTAGTTCTGACCCTGCTAATAATGAAACTTGTGAAGAGCCCATGACAGCGGCGAAATTACAGAACTCTGACATTCTACTTAATTTGGATTCCAAGTTGTGTCATCTTGAACCAGCGCGTCAGGACGAACTTCGAACTCTGCTCAGTCAATATGAACATTTGTTTCCCGATATTCCTACTCGGACTGATAAAATTTCACATGACGTCAATATCGGAGATTCTAATCCAGTGAAGCAGCACCCATATCGTTTGAATCCCATTAAATAAAGCTATCTAAAAAAAAAGAGATTCAGTATTTATTGGACAATGACTTCATTGAACCAAGTAATAGTAACTGGAGTTCACCTTGTATCCTCGTTCCAAAGCCAGATGGCAGTTACAGGATGTGTACTGACTACAGAAAGGTGAACACATTGACCAAAACAGACACATTCCATATTCCACGCATTGACGATTGCATTGATAAAGTGGGAAGTGCCAAGTTTGTGTCAAAGTTTGATCTTCTGGGAAGAGTTGTGACAGCGAAACAGCTCACCAGTTACCAGTATACGAGTTGTCAGAGCATTTCCATCATAGCTGTCTAGATTTGTATCTAATACCGCTTATGCCGGTGCTAGGGGCCGTGTGGTCATATCATCCAAGTTGCCACATGAACAGGTACAATAAAAGCGTACCTGAGATACAACACATATCACGAATCGTTAGATTCTTGTTATGTGCTTTAGAATAGGTTAACCAGAAGACTATTCTGTGAAGTCATGTGACGCAGTCAGTAGGTCGGCACCTCTTCCCACTTCCCTTATATGTGTTGTAATTTGCCGAATTCCACTGACGGCTCGTGCGGGGGAGATGTCGGTATTCGTATCTTCGGAGGATCGGTTCCGGTACACAAAAAAAATAAA
>JAVTVY010041048.1:0-19631 GCA_036873755.1 Hanleya hanleyi
ACAAACACAACCAGACTTACAGTGGTTCAAACCTGCCGTATTTTGCACTTTTTGGTGCATTTACAGTCGACATTTTCTCTCCAAAATTCTCGTTGCAAAATTATGACACCTTTAACCAAAATCATATTTAGACTTATTTGTTGGTCAAAATAGCTAAAATTGGTTTTGGTTAAAGGTGTCCTATTTTTGTAACAAGGGAAAATCCGCACCGAAAAGTGCCTAAAAATACGAAAATAAGCCAACTTACCAACTTTAGTGAGCCATAAATCCGTGTTCGTGCATCTGCAGTCCTTCATTATTTCGGGTCTTATAATTCAGCATGAAGGCTGTACAAAAATGGTCCATTTCATATCCCTTTGATAAAAGTGAAAGTTTGGCCCTTCAAACCGAACAGCTTGAGGACGATTCCCTATGTCAAGCGAACACCACCATTCTTCCCAAATATGGGACTAATAAACTCCTCTGATGCAAGTAAACCCGACATCAGTACTTTAAGTACTTTGATTCTACTTGACATTTCTATTCCGTAGCTGATATCTATTTTCGGTAGATACTATCCAGCACCATCATTAAAACTAGGGGACTACATTATGTCAGGGGTTTCAAGGTACCCCATCCACAGGGTTAACACTATGATTCAAGTTAAAAACAGTGATGAATAAATCTTTGATTACGGCTAATTTTCAATGTAGGCTTAATTTTGTGTCACCGGTAGCTTATTTCAATAATGCAATATAAAGTCGTGGATATATACCCTTCAACAGTTGGAATAAATTCATAATTTTGGGACAAGAGAATTTACTGAATTAGCCATCACCTCGACAAAGATCAATCTGAATGAAAATACTTCGGATAATTGAAGACGACTGGATAATCAGCGAATGAATTGGATGAGGCTGTCAACGTCAGCGCGAATGTTTGTACCGTACGGCCACTCTCCAACCTGTAACCATTTCGGTCATCTATACGCGGTAAGACTGACCCTGGGATCGTGTGTATCCATTTCAGACTACTTTCGGCAGTTGCAAGAGGGAAAGTAGTATATAAAGGCTATTACAGAGCCCCTTTTGACGAGTGCGCAGGTGTTTCTGCGCAGATTTGTGGCGGAAGTGTGGCGGGGTTTCCCAGTGGGGGTTTCCCAATGACGATCACGTGATCAAGGCATGTCTAGACTTGTTCTGGGTTGTACAGTTCTGCCATACGGAGGATGGGTACTAGTATTTCACTGACGTCCTAGTAATAAACATAATCTATAGGTGTTGTGGCGGATTGTGGTAGTGGGTGGTGGTACCAAGATGGCGGCATTGTGGCGGCCATGTTGTAATACAAGATGGCGACATTGGCGGCCATGTTGTAATACAAGATGGCGGCTTGTGGGGGTTTCCCAATGACGATCACGTGATCAAGGCATGTCTCGACTTGTTCTGGGTTGTACAGTTCTGCCATACGGAGCATGGGTACTAGTATTTCAAATAAATTAATTAATTAATTAATTAATTTTAATTAATTACCTGTAAAATGGCGGTGTTTTTAGACGGGGCAAGGGAGCAAACGAGGCGGTGGGGACGTCACGGGGAGAAAAAACCCTCACATTACCCTCAAAAAACCCTCTAAGCCATATAATAATAATAAACATAATCTATAGGTGTTGTACCATGTTAATAGGATCAGTCTAAGCATCTGTACCACCCTAGGGTCGAGCGTTTATTGTCCCGTGTATCTCCGCAGAAAATCAACAAACAAAATGGCGGCTCCAGGATGGTGCGGGGACGCCCTTCCCCCATCACGGCGTCGACCGTAGCGCCATCTGCACACATTGACGCAAGGGAGACAACTCGTGTGGCCTAAGGAAATGGAAATAGCCGTGTTGGAGCTAGGGGAGCCACAAATGGTCCAATGGGATCGAGTGAGGTATCAAAGTAAAGCCTAGGTGAAGGGGCATCTAATGGGCTGGGTGTGGCATTGAAATATCGGCCTTCTGCGCATGCGCGGTGGCCGAAGGGTATGGAAATAGCCGTTTTGGAGCTAGCGAAGCCAATAATGGTCCAATGGGATCGAGTGAGGTATCAAAGTGAAGCTTAGGTGAAGGGGCATCTAATGGGCTGGGTGTGGGGTTGACATAGCGGCCTTCTGCGCATGCGCGGTGGCCGAAGGGTATGGAAATAGCCGTTTTGAGATGTAGGGGAGCCCCTAGTGGACCGATGGGGTCGAGTGAGGTATCAAAGTGAAGCTTATGTGAGGGGACATCTGACGGGTTGGGTGTGGGATTGAAATATCGGCATTGTGCGCATGCGCGGTGGCCCAAGGGTATGGAAATAGCCGTTATGGAACTAGGGGAGCCCCTAATGGTCGAATGGGGTCGAGTGAGGTATCAACGTGAAGCCTAGGTCAAGGGGTATTTGATGGCTGGGTGGGTGCATGTAAAATTTTTCCTGAAAAAAAAAAAAAATACGGAACACGGACTTTATCGAAAAACCTGGGAAAATGCCTATATGGGGTATGAGGGGTATATAGGTCGCCGGGCTTAACAGGGCTTGTCTATCAACAGAGTTATCTTTCCCTAGTTCCAGGGTGGGTGTATGTAAAAATTTTCCTGAAAAAATACGGAATACGGACTTTATCCTAAATAACGGGAAAATGCCTATATGGGGTATGGGAGGTATAGGACCATCCTGGGAAACCTACTTCTATACATTTGCGGTAGGGTTGTGGAGTCTCGTTTTACTCGTCTCGTCATTTAGAACACGATAGGAAGTGTTGCGGAGCGAATCGGTGAAATTTTTGAAAAAGTCACCGAGGCCTGGGTAGGCCCATAGGCCTATACTGCATGGCTATGGGTGTATAGGCCCATACGGGGTGGACATGTTGGAGTCTACCGTGAGTCCCTAATGGTCCAATGAGGTCAGTGAGGTCTTATTTTGAAGCTCTCGTGGAGGAGCACTTGACTACACTAATGGTTCGTCCGTGTTCAATAGTCTGCGCAGTCTGGCCATAGTATGAAAGCAGGCATTTTGGGTGCTATGTAGGGGGTGTGTTTGGGTTAGAGATGAGCGTAATCACGGTTCCGAATGGGTCGTGTGAGGTGTCAAAGTGAAGCTTGTGTGGGGTAAGAGTCAGAATGGTGTGTTTTTGAATGCCATGTCGCGTTAATCTGCGCATGCGCAGTTGGTTGTAGTAAGTAAAGTGGCCATTTTGGGGCAGTACATGAAGGTGTTTGGGGTAGAGAGGACCATCCTTGGTCCGAATGCATCGTGTGAGGTGTCATTTTGTTGCTCTCGGGGTGTACATTCCGATTTGAGGGATGTCCGCGTCATCTGTGACGTCATCGGTGACGTCATCGGTACGAGTAGTAGCGAAGTGGACATTTTCGGGCAGTACATGAAGGTATTTGGGGTCGAGAGGGGCTATTCACGGTTCGAATGCGTCCTGGAAGGTGTCATCTTGTAGTTCTCGGGTGTTCATTCCGATTTGAGGGATGTCCGCGTCTGTCTGTGACGTCATCGGTGACGTCATCGGTACAGTAGTAGCGAGGGAAGTGGACATTTTCGGGCAGTACATGAAGGTATTTGGGGTCGAGATGGGCTGTTCACGGTTCGAATGCGTCCTGGAAGGTGTCATCTTGTAGTTCTCGGGGTGTTCATTCCGATTTGAGGATGTCCACGTCATCTGTGACGTCATCTGTGACGTCATCGGTACAGTAGTAGCGAAAGTGGACATTTTCGGGCCAGTACATGAAGGTATTTGGGGTCGAGATGGGCTATTCACGGTTCGAATGCGTCCTGGAAGGTGTCATCTTGTAGTTCTCGGGGTGTACATTCCGATTTAAGGGATGTCCGCGTCATCTGTGACGTCATCGGTACGAGTAGTAGCGAAAGTGGGCATTTTCGGGCAGTACATGAAGGTATTTGGGTCGAGATGGGCTATTCACGGTTCGAATGCGTCCTGGAAGGTGTCATCTTGTAGTTCTCGGGGTGTACATTCCGATTTAAGGGATGTCCGCGTCATCTGTGACATCAGCAGTGACGTCATCAGTACGAGTAGTAGCGAAAGGGGGTATTTTGGGTGCTATGTAGGGGTGTGTTTGGGGTAGAGAGGCACCATCCTTGGTTCCAATGGGTCGTGGAGGGTGTCAAAGTGAAGCTTGTGTGGGGTAGAGTCAGAATGGCGTGTTTTTGAATGCAAGTCGCGTCAATCTGCGCATGCGCAGTTGGTTGTAGTAAGTAAAGTGGCCATTTTGGGGCAGTACATGAAGGTGTTTGGGGTAGAGAGGGACCATCCTTGGTCCGAATGCATCGTGTGAGGTGTCATGTTGTAGCTCTCGGGGTGTACATTCCGAGTTGAGGGATGTCCGCGTCATCTGTGACGTCATCGGTGACGTCATCGGTACGAGTAGTAGCGAAAGTGGACATTTTCGGGCAGTACATGAAGGTATTTGGGGTCGAGAGGGGCTATTCACGGTTCGAATGCGTCCTGGAAGGTGTCATCTTGTAGTTCTCGGGGTGTACATTCCGATTTGAGGGATGTCCGCGTCATCTGTGACGTCATTGATGACGTTATCGGTACGAGTAGTAGCGAAAGTGGACATTTTGTGGGTGCGTGGGGGTGAGTTTGGTGTAGAGAGGGACTATCCTTAGTCCGAATGCGTCGTGTGAGGTGTCATTTTGTAGCTCTCGAGGTGTACATTCCGAGTTGAGGCATGTCCGAAGCATCTGTGACGTCATTGTTGACGTCATCAGTAGGAGTAGTAGCGAAAGTGGACATTTTGGGGCAGTGAAGGAAGGTATTCGGAGTAGAGAGGAACCATCCTTGGTCCGAATGCGTCCTGAGAGGTGTCATGTTGTAGCTCTCGGGGTGTGCATTCCGAGTTGAGGGATATCCACAGCATCTGTGGCGTCATTGGTGACGTCATCAGTACGAGTAGTAGCGAATTTTTTAGCAGTGAAGGATGTTATTTGGTGTAGAGATGTACCATCCGCGGTGCGAATGCGTCGTGTGAGGTGTCATCTTGTAGCAACGCCCACCAAAGCCATTCTTAATGCTTCAACGCCCTGGTGAAATAGCTCAGAAGCTCTGATATTCCATGGGATTGTCACTAATTCTTCGAAATGCAGTGACGCCCTCGACGCCCGTCGTTACGCTTTAACACTCTAACATAACACTATGATATAGACCGGAGAGAGAACAACAACAGCAACAACAACAAGGATGACACATGAGAGAACAACAACAACAAGAAGTTTTTTTCATATAGTTTATTCTCCCCGATGTTACATCATACCCACGCTGGGGGAGCCGCGTTGGGTATATTTACAATTCAAGAAGATTCTTGAGGCCACCATTTGCATGTTTTATATTCGTTCCTGTCCGTTAGATGTATTCTTGTCCAATCAGAAGTCTCCATTTCAGAAAGTTCCATCTTCGGCCATGTTCGCTCTGAACCGTTTATTCTAATCACCGTCGGTCAGGGCAGGATACCGTTGAGGCAACATACCCCCAAATAGTTGTTTGCGCATTCTGAGCATTTATCAGTGCATGGGTGAATACATTCACCCGATGGGAAGATTCCGTAATTTGGTCACGAAGAACGTAACATTGGTGACCCTCTCTACCTCCCATTGCAAGTTGGGGCGCTGTTCATAGGCCCATCCCAAGACATCCAATTGTTCCACTTGGTCCAGCATCATCTCTAGCGACACCCGGTTAATGATGGTAAACGGTTGGTCAAATACCCGGATGTTACTGCTTGGGTAAAAGTATCGGACTTGATCTGTCTCCTTATGCTGCAGCACATAACCAAACGCCAGATTTAATTTGAAGGACGTTGCTTGGTCATTGAAGATGGCTTCCACGTAGCTGCGTAGACGGGCGAGGTCGGTCATTCGAAAATTGTAGATATCTTGAATACGGCGATGACGGTGGAAACAGTGCCGTATCATGGTCCAATGGCGCCGATAGATGTCACTCACTGGATGGGTGCCCTGTAAGACATCGCTAGGAACATTTATGGGCTCGTCCAGAAAATGTTCGATGTTATCAGGCATATGACTCGAAACCATAACGGTGGGGTCCGGCTGGATATCCAGGCTCTTCTGAACTGTGGGTATAGACGGGCTCTCCTTCATCGCATCACCAGTGGCATTCGTCTCCCCGGGCTCATCTTCACTAGGTCTGACCTTCCGCGGCTCCTCTTCAGTAGGTAGTTGTCGCACATGCCATGGTACCGGGGCATGAATCAACCGTTGGTGTCGCAGCAACTGACTGCGTCGTTTGAAGAGTTGACCACAACCGTTACATTGTTCCCTCGCGCCCTCGTGGAATGAGCGTTCGTGGCACAGTAAATGTTCCTCCCGATTGAATGACCGTGCGCAGGTTGTACAAGTATACCGAGCATTGTTGTGTGTGGAAGCCTCGTGGCGTCGTAAATTATCTAGACGAGTAAACAGCTTCTGGCAAGTTGTGCAAGTGAACATCTTGGTGGTTGACAGAGTGTCTGATGAAACAGCCAGGCCGCTTCCCTTTTATAGAACGCTAGCTGGTGATCTATTTTTTAGCACACTCAGTTCAACTATCCCCAAGTCGAGGGCCGAGCCGTGACATCTTCGGTAACCTCCGTGTCTCTTCGGTCATCTCCGTAACGTCAACGATCAGCATGTAGACATAGAGAGTATGTACGGCATGTTGTGGTATTCATCAGTGCATGGGTGACGCATTCACCCGATGGGTTGATTGGTCGTCTTGGTCACGAAAAACGTAACATTGGTTACCCTCTTTACCACCCATTGTGTGTTGGGGCGTTGACGATGTGCCCATCTCAAGGCATCCAATTGTTCCACTTGGGCCAGCATCATCTCTAGCGACGCCCGGTGAATGATGGTAAACGGCAGGTCAAACACAAGGTTGTTGGCACTGGGGTAACAATACCGTAACTGGTCCGTCCTTTTGTGACGTAAGATGTACCCGAAAGCGACATTCAATTTGAAGGCCATAGTTTGATCTTCGAAGATGGCTTCCACGTAGCTGCGTAGACGGGTGAGTTTGGTCAGTGGGAAATTGTAGATATCTTGAATAGGGCGATGACGGTGGAAACAGTACCGTGTCATAGACCAATGGCCCCGATCGTCGTCACTCACTGGATGGTTGTCCTGTAAGAGATCGCCAGGAACATTTATGGGCTCGACCAGAAAATGTTCGATGTTGTCAGGCGAATGACTCGAAACCGTAACGCTTGGGTCCGGCTGGATATCCAGGCTCTTCTGAACTGTGGGTATAGGCGGGCTCTCCGTCATCGCATCACCAGTGGCGTTCGTCTCCCCGGGCTTATCTTCACTGGGCCTGACCTTCCGCGGCTCCTCTATAGTGGAAGGTTGTCGCGCATACCGTGGTGATGGACTATGAATCAAACGTTGGTGCCGTCTTAACTGACTGGGTCGTTTGAAGAGTTGACCACATTCATTACATTGTTCCGTCGCACCCTCGTGGAGTGAGCGTTCATGGCGCAGTAAAATATCCTCCCGATTAAATAACCGTGCGCAGGTTATACAAGTATATCGTGCACCGTTGTGGATGGAGGCCTCGTGTCGTCGCAAATCTTCTGGGCGAATAAACTGCTTCTGGCAAGTTGTGCAAGTGAACATCTTGGTGGTTGAGAGAGTATCCGATGAAACGACCAGGCCGCTTCCCTTTTATAGTACGCTAGCTGGTGATCTATTTTTAGCACACTCAGTTCAACTACCCCAAGTCGAGGACCAGACATATAGAGTATGTATTGCATGCTGTGGTATTCATCAGTGCAAGGGTGGCACATTCAGCCGATGGGGGTGGTCGGTCAGCTTGGTAACGAAAAACGTGACATTGGTCACCCTCTCTACTATCCACTCGGTGTTGGGACGCTGTTCATAGGTCCATTCCAAGGGATCCACAGTGTCCAGTTGGGCCAGCATCGTCTCTAGCGACGTCCGATTGGTGATTGGGAAAGGATGGTCGTACACTGGGTTGATGGCACTGGAATAGAAAGCGTATAATGAAGCTTTCACAGATGCATGTGTGTTTATATGCAAGAGCTCCGAGCTCGCGGAGCTCTTGGAGCTCCGGAGCTCATGGAACTCGGAGCTCCGGAGCTCCGAGTTCTCTTGTAGCAACGCCCGTCAACGCCCGGCGTCGGAGCCCCGGAGCTCCGAGTTCCATGAGCTCCGGAGCTCCAACTTGCAATGGGAGGTAGAGAGGGTCACCAATGTTACGTTCTTCGTGACCAAATTACGGAATCTTCCCATCGGGTGAATGTATTCACCCATGCACTGATAAATGCTCAGAATGCGCAAACAACTATTTGGGGGTATGTTGCCTCAACGGTATCCTGGCCTGACCGACGGTGATTAGAATAAACGGTTCAGAGCGAACATGGCAGAAGATGGAACTTTCTGAAATGGAGACTTCTGATTGGACAAGAATACATCTAACGGACAGGAACGAATATAAATCATGCAAATGGTGGCCTCAAGAATCTTCTTGAATTGTAAATATACCCAACGCGGCTCCCCCAGCGTGGGTATGATGTAACATCGGGGAGAATAAACTATATGAAAAAAACTTCTTGTTGTTGTTGTTCTCTCATGTGTCATCCTTGTTGTTGTTGCTGTTGTTGTTCTCTCCCCGGTCTATATCATGGCGTTATGTTAGAGTGTTAAGGTGTAACGACGGGCGTCGACGGGCGTCACTGCATTTCGAAGAATTAGTGACAATTCCATGGAATATCAGAGCTTCTGAGCTATTTCACCAGGGCGTTGAAGCATTAAGAATGGCTTTGGTGGGCGTTGCTACAAGATGACACCTCACACGACGCATTCGCACCGCGGATGGTACATCTCTACACCAAATAACATCCTTCACTGCTAAAAAATTCGCTACTACTCGTACTGATGACGTCACCAATGACGCCACAGATGCTGTGGATATCCCTCAACTCGGAATGCACACCCCGAGAGCTACAACATGACACCTCTCAGGACGCATTCGGACCAAGGATGGTTCCTCTCTACTCCGAATACCTTCCTTCACTGCCCCAAAATGTCCACTTTCGCTACTACTCCTACTGATGACGTCAACAATGACGTCACAGATGCTTCGGACATGCCTCAACTCGGAATGTACACCTCGAGAGCTACAAAATGACACCTCACACGACGCATTCGGACTAAGGATAGTCCCTCTCTACACCAAACTCACCCCCACGCACCCACAAAATGTCCACTTTCGCTACTACTCGTACCGATAACGTCATCAATGACGTCACAGATGACGCGGACATCCCTCAAATCGGAATGTACACACCGAGAACTACAAGATGACACCTTCCAGGACGCATTCGAACCGTGAATAGCCCCTCTCGACCCCAAATACCTTCATGTACTGCCCGAAAATGTCCACTTTCGCTACTACTCGTACCGATGACGTCACCGATGACGTCACAGATGACGCGGACATCCCTCAACTCGGAATGTACACCCCGAGAGCTACAAATGACACCTCACACGATGCATTCGGACCAAGGATGGTCCCTCTCTACCCCAAACACCTTCATGTACTGCCCCAAAATGGCCACTTTACTTACTACAACCAACTGCGCATGCGCAGATTGACGCGACTTGCATTCAAAAACACGCCATTCTGACTCTACCCCACACAAGCTTCACTTTGACACCCTCCACGACCCATTCGAACCAAGGATGGTGCCTCTCTACCCCAAACACACCCCTACATAGCACCCAAAATACCCCCTTTCGCTACTACTCGTACTGATGACGTCACTGCTGATGTCACAGATGACGCGGACATCCCTTAAATCGGAATGTACACCCCGAGAACTACAAGATGACACCTTCCAGGACGCATTCGAACCGTGAATAGCCCATCTCGACCCCAAATACCTTCATGTACTGCCCGAAAATGTCCACTTTCGCTACTACTCGTACCGATGACGTCACAGATGACGTCACAGATGACGCGGACATCCCTTAAATCGGAATGTACACCCCGAGAACTACAAGATGACACCTTCCAGGACGCATTCGAACCGTGAATAGCCCATCTCGACCCCAAATACCTTCATGTACTGCCCGAAAATGTCCACTTTCGCTACTACTCGTACCGATGACGTCACAATGACGTCACAGATGACGCGGACATCCCTCAAATCGGAATGTACACCCCGAGAACTACAAGATGACACCTTCCAGGACGCATTCGAACCGTGAATAGCCCATCTCGACCCCAAATACCTTCATGTACTGCCCGAAAATGTCCACTTTCGCTACTACTCGTACCGATGACGTCACCGATGACGTCACAGATGACGCGAACATCCCTCAAATCGGAATGTACACCCCGAGAACTACAAGATGACACCTTCCAGGACGCATTCGAACCGTGAATAGCCCATCTCGACCCCAAATACCTTCATGTACTGCCCGAAAATGGCCACTTTCGCTACTACTCGTACCGATGACGTCACCGATGACGTCACAGATGACGCGAACATCCCTCAAATCGGAATGTACACCCCGAGAACTACAAGATGACACCTTCAGGACGCATTCGAACCGTGATTAGCCCATCTCGACCCCAAATAACTTCCTTCGCTGCCCCAAAATGGCCACTTTACTTACTACAACCAACTGCGCATGCGCAGATTAACGCGACATGCATTCAAAAACACACCATTCTGACTCTACCCCACACAAGCTTCACTTTGACACCTCACACGACCCATTCGAACCGTGATTAGCTCATCTCTAACCCAAACACACCCCTACATAGCCCCCAAATGCCTGTTTTCTATACTACGGGCCAGACTGCGCATGCGCAGACTATTGAACACGGACGAACCATTAGTGTAGTCAAGTGCTCCTCCACGAGAGCTTCAAAATAAGACCTCACTCGACCTCATTGGACCATTAGGGACTCACCTAGACTCCAACATGTCCACCCCGTATGGGCCTATACACCCATAGCCATGCAGTATAGGCCTATGGGCCTACCCAGGCCTCGGTGACTTTTTCAAAAATTTCACCGATTCGCTCCGCAACACTTCCTATCGTGTTCTAAATGACGAGACGAGTAAAACGAGACTCCACAACCCTACCGCAAATGTATAGAAGTAGGTTTCCCAGGATGGTCCTATACCTCCCATACCCCATATAGGCATTTTCCCGTTATTTAGGATAAAGTCCGTATTCCGTATTTTTTCAGGAAAATTTTTACATACACCCACCCTGGAACTAGGGGGAGATAACTCTATTGATAGACAAGCCCCGTTAAGCCCGGCGACCTATATACCCCTCATACCCCATATAGGCATTTTCCCAGGTTTTTCGATAAAGTCCGTGTTCCGTATTTTTTTTTTCAGGAAAAATTTTACATGCACCCACCCAGCCATCAAATACCCCTTGACCTAGGCTTCACGTTGATACCTCACTCGACCCCATTCGACCATTAGGGGCTCCCCTAGCTCCAAAACGGCTATTTCCATACCCTTGGGCCACCGCGCATGCGCACAATGCCGATATTTCAATCCCACACCCAACCCGTCAGATGCCCCCTCACATAAGCTTCACTTTGATACCTCACTCGACCCCATCGGTCCACTAGGGGCTCCCCTACATCTCAAAACGGCTATTTCCATACCCTTCGGCCACCGCGCATGCGCAGAAGGCCGCTATGTCAACCCCACACCCAGCCCATTAGATGCCCCTTCACCTAAGCTTCACTTTGATACCTCACTCGATCCCATTGGACCATTATTGGCTTCGCTAGCTCCAAAACGGCTATTTCCATACCCTTCGGCCACCGCGCATGCGCAGAATGCCGATATTTCAACCCACACCAGCCCATTAGATGCCCCTTCACCTAGGCTTTACTTTGATACCTCACTCGATCCCATTGGACCATTTGTGGCTCCCCTAGCTCCAACACGGCTATTTCCATTTCCTTAGGCCACACGAGTTGTCTCCCTTGCGTCAATGTGTGCAGATGGCGCTACGGTCGACGCCGTGATGGGGAAAGGGCGTCCCCGCACCATCCTGGAGCCGCCATTTTCTTTGTTGTTTTCTTGCGGAGATACACGGGACAATAAACACTCGACCTAGGGTGGTACAGATGCTAGACTGATCCTATTAACATGGTACAACACCTATAGATTATGTTTATTACTATTATATGGCTTAGAGGTTTTTTTGAGGGTAACGTGAGGGTTTTTTCTCCCTCGTTTGCTCCCTTGCGCCGTCTAAAAACACCGCCATTTTACAAGTAATTAATTAAAATTAATTAATTAATTAATTAATTTATTTGAAATACTAGTACCCATCCTCCGTATGGCAGAACTGTACAACCCAGAACAAGTCTAGACATGCCTTGATCACGTGATCGTCATGGGGAAACCCCCACTGGGGAATCCCCCGCCGCACTTCCGCCGCAAATTTTACCCGGGGGGAACAAAAAAGTAGGTCAAGTTGACTCGTAATGCACTTATACTACTACTAGTGTGCTACAATAAGGGTCGAGTTAAAGCAGAAAATGCAGTAATGTATATACACAGTTATATCTATATTTTATTACCCCCCGAGTAGAGGATCATGGATAAATTCAAGATGGCGGCCACGTGGGGCACCAGAAAAATGGTGCTTTCGTCATTTTTCTTCAAAATTTCTGCTTTTCCACTATGAATAGTGAGCAAAACCTATTTCATTTCACATCGCATTACTATTTACTAATTTATCACAGTTTTTGCGAAGAAATTGCATGAATGAAAAATTCGAAAAATTTGGCCGAAAAAATCAACTAAAAATGCCGTTTTTGGAAACGACGTAATTATGACGTCAAAGCGGCCATCTTGAATGTTGTACACTTTCTGGTAGAGCTTGACACACAAGGGTATAGTGTGGTAAGTTTCAGCCTCCTAGCTCTAGGGTAAGAAAAATAATTTTAAGGGGGTGGGGGCAGATATGGTTAACTGAATATCACTGTTTCACGTAACATAAATTAATCCAAATCTGATATATCAGGCAAATCAAATTTAAAAAATAAGAAGACAAAAGTGTTGACCGAAAATGTGACTCGAACTCATAGCTCAACAAACTGGTCGCCAGACCGCTTTCGAAAGCGACCAGCCTAATAACTGGACTACGACGACGTCTGCCTCGATGCATATTTGACTTGCCCAGATAACGTTACTGGTAGAATACACGCGGAGCAACTTTTTATTTTGATGAAATATGACACATCAAATCAGAATGATATTTCAACCGATTGTAACACTAAGCATTGTGATAATAAATACACAAATTGTTTTGGTTTGAGGTGTCATATTTTATATATAAAGGAGAATCCCCGTAGAAAATGACTCTAAGATGTCGAAAGAGCACATCCGACCGTTTTCAAACTTGAATAAAACCAGTTTAGAGCAATTGACCATCACCATTTCGCATAATATGAAATTTCAGCATTTTCACAGTGCATAACAATCACTTTCAGCCGTTTCACTTTCAAATGAAAATCGTGTTCACTACCGTCACACCCGAAGGAGTTATTCTAGGGTAACCATCACCCATCCTTTCTGGCCGGTATTTTTATATCATCCAATTTAATGCATTTCTGGATTCTGTATTATTTCTGATTGGAGGATAATGACGTAATTATATATTATTATTAATTCTGAATGGATCCAAATGATTTATCCACAAGTTCATACAGTTTACCCTTGTGCTGCGGCTGGCGTCTTCATGATGCCCCAGACTTGCTGTTATTTTCCTTGGTATATCAATTACTTCTTCCCGCAACATGTATTTAGATTGTATGTGATCCTATAACATTAATATTTGTCACCAATTCGTGTGCTATCCATGTGACCTTTCATCTCTAAACCACTGATCTTGCCAAAAGCGTGATTTCAAAAATCAGTATCTTTGTGACTCCTTTGTTCCTGCAGTGGCCTGATCATGAGAGACTTGCCCTTCTGGCAGGCTGATGAACATACAATATATTATGCAATACATCATACTTTGCCTTATATCTCATCTCTGGCTATGTTAATTATCGTACCTTAATCCTGGGCAAATAGTACGATGTTGTTCCATAACTGTCTTGGTATTTTGTCACGAAAAACTCTGAGTTACTGGAGGTTTATAAAATGGTTAAGCCTGTAGATTCTATTCGTAACATTTTGAAATCATGTTATATCCTTATTCAATTAGATACATCGCCGTGTTAAATCTGCCGGTTCCAAAACCTTGTGTACTCCCGCTTTCGGCGTAGACATATTACATTCGTTACGGAAGTGACCGCATTTGGAAGCTCATGTTCCGATTATTTCCTAACATGATGCGATCACATTTCGATGTGGTTTGTCCGGACGAACGATTACGTGCAAGTCTACAGGTTGTTCCAAATGGACGTTTCACTTCCGAATCCAGAACATTTCATTCCAACGTAGTCGATCTGTTAGATATAAATAGAGAGTACCTGTGTGGTTTTGGAGAGTTGATTTTATTCCTCCACCATATCAGGTATACATTTACCATATCAGGTATACATTTACCATATCAGGTATACATTTACCATATCAGGTATACATTTACCATATCAGGTATACATTTTTACCCAGAGCAATTACCAAATTAGTCTGGTTGTCATATTCTCATATATAAATTGTAGTAATTTATGTATCTATTTTTCAGTTCCACTGAACGAGTGGTTTTATTGTACCTAGTGTGAACGTTCTACAACTCAATTTACAACCGGAGTCATATTTTGCTGAAAGTTATCTACCTTGTATCATCAATTTGCTGTATTAGTGCATTTGTCTGCTTTTTTCCTTGTTTTTGCTGTTGTTCATGTGCTACCATGTGATTTGCCCGTACCGTATTACATAGTAGGTGAGCGCTACATAAACCATTACTCCATCTTACCAATGTTGAAAGTAGACTGTTACAGCCCTCCCTGTTGATATCTTGATTTAGTCCTACATTCTGACCATATCCATGTCTCGAATCTGATGCACTCGTAAGTCTGTAACAATTAAATTCGTACGTTTAGATTCGTAGTGGATAATTTAACCAATCTATCACACGAAAATGCCGAAGTTCAACCCACCGAAGAATTATACTTCAGCAATGCTGGCTTGTGAACTGAACGGAAGCAACGTTTTCAGCTGTACACAATTGCAACTAATTTTTTTCTCTGTAGCAGAAAAAACCCCGCACAAGTGAGTTCACTGATTTATGCCAGGGGCGGGAAAGGTGAACATGTATTTCGATCCTTCACTTTTGTAACAGAGAATAACGAGGATATGATGTAGTCCTGCCGAAATTTGAGGAACATTTCTACCAAAACGGAATGTCATTCGGTAGAAGTCTACGCTCGCAATTTCTTTAACTTGCTGAGAACTCTGGTTTATCGAAAGGATTACGAGTAGAGCTGGTCGCGGTTTTGAACGACATGACGGTTTTAAAAGAACTTGCCTGTGAAACTCCATGATTGTGAAATACAACCAATTCCATGTGTCCTGTAAGTCGTTACAGAATGTACGGGGTTTTCGAGAAATTGCCTCCACTGCTATAGGAGTCGAGAGTTTTTGCTCCATATTGTATCTGTAAATACAGAGTTTTATTTATACAACATCACGGCAGTTACGCTCGATTTCAAGTAGCCTCTGGTAAGATGACCATTATGGTGACCCATTCTTTCTGGTGTCCATCACGAGTCTTGAGGAAACCGAAAGATGGGAAATAACTGAACAAAAAGATCACTGCAGTCCAATTTAAAATTGAAACGGGTGCAGGCACAACGCAGACACAACGGTTATGTCTCAATGTACCCACCCGTGTCTTCCCAGTCAATCCGAAAGATCAGTTACATACAAATTGCATACGGTACTTAACAGTCCTGGTGTACACTGAACTGTAAATGTCTATAGGGACTTCCGGAAACGGTTCTTAGATAAGAGTTCGTAGCTGGGCCTGGCACTCTCTGGGAATCCCCCATTCATTGTGCATACTTTTGAGAAGAAGCAGAAATATTCGTTTCGAGTATTTGTTGTAGCCGGTGTTCAGGTTAACAATTTGCTAAGTCGTGCAGTCGCGCGCATGACATGGGCGAAGTGAAGCGCATTGCAACCACCTCGTTGGGGGTCTAATAATACCCCAGCCACCAGTCAGATTTTTGGACCGGATTCGGGGCCTTCGCGCACATCGCCGGAAGTGACATCATATATAGTAAAATAGATGTTTAACGAAAATTTTGATTACTTTTCAAGTCTGCATAATACCTCCGTTGACCTAGCGTTAAAAAGAATTATCTGGAGATAATTTTCCCTGTTTATCTGGACAGAGCATATGAAAAGTAGTTCGCTCATGTGCAACACTAAAGGAGTTGTTTGGTCGGATTCAAACTGAACCGTGCGTTGGTTGGTTTCCCCTATACGTCATAGCAACGTAGTAAAGGTCAACTTCCGCTATTGGAGGCAGGGATGTTATTGGAGCCTGCGAAATGGAGCATGCGCTGTGGGGAGGTTGAGCGCATTGAGGAAAATTAACAGTGATATTTCCACTTTGTAAAGTGGAGATAATGTTAGAAATGGAAGTGAAACCTTACAGTGATTCTAATGCACACAAAGAACCCTTCTCTCTACTTTCCAAAGTAGAGCCGAGCGTACGCGGTCGAAGAATGAAGATATCCCCGAAGAAGTTACTGAGCCAGCGTATTGGTACGTACCTATGATGCCAGTTTTGAAGGAAACCTGGAAACGTTCGCGTGTAAGTCGACCTGGAAAAGTTAAACGAAGATAGTGGAAAAATGGGTTTTACCAGCTACCACTCAATCAGGGAAACTAAAAACTAACGACGTTCATCACGCCGATAGGTCGCTTTTGTTTTTGTCGCGTTTCATTTGGGACAATATCAGCTCTGGAATTCTTTCAAAAGAGAAGTTGGACCCGAAGCGTATATAGATGACATCTTAATTTTCGGTGCAGACTTGGCCGAACACGACCTTCAACTGAATCAGATCCTTGGCAATTTGGAAGAGACCGGTCTCTAGCTAAATAGGGAAATATAGACCGTATTATGAACATATCATTGGTGACGATGGAGTACGAGAGAATAAGGTCAAACAATTTTCGATCTCGCAGCTCCGACAGACTCAGCAGATTTGATGCAAACGTTGGGAATGCCAGACCTTTTTCTAAATTATGAAACCGATGACAGACTTGCTGGAATCAACCAGTGCATAGTGCTGGGCTTCAGGACAAGAAGAATCTAGGTTTCCCTAGGGGAAAGTTATAATGACCAAATAATGACGGTCTTAACCTACTTCGATCAAATATGTCAACAAGTGAGTGTGCAAGGCAGCAGCTACGGTATTTGTTCTCTCCCAGGAGCATGATGGTCGGCTGAAATCAGTGGCCTTCTGTTCCCGCACTTTACCTAAGAAGGAGTAAACTATGCATATATCGAGGAAGATAGCATTACGGGCGTCTAGACATGTGAAAGCTTCCCGCGATGTTTGTTCGGTATGGAATGATTTACACTCATCGACCAGAAACCTTTGGTTTCGCTCACTAATACCCAGACTTTCGACAGAATACCGGTGAGATGTCGGCGACTTCTCATAAGGAGATTGTACGCCAAAACTGAATACGTCACGGAAAAACTAGTTCTCTCCGAACACATTGTCACACAGCCCCCTGGAAAGCAGAACACATCATCTGGTCGAATCTACTAGACCCAGTTCAGATTCTAAGATCCAGAACATTATAGAGAACTCTCTCAAAAACGGATAATATCTAGGCATTCATGCTCTTTTATCGCAACCGAATTGTGATAACATGCAGATTCATTACATTCCAATATACTAGAGAACATCCACAAGACTCATGAGAGGTCTCCAGCAAATTGACTTCTCTACCATGGTATGTTATTCAATGAATATTTTCAATTTGATTGAATTAGCTTCAACGTGCCAGAATAAATGGTGGCTCGGTATTTCAATACAGATAAAAGGAAAAGTAGCAACGTTCATCTGTCAAATCAACAGATTGTCTCAGCGGAGCTTCTGGAAATGACAGCGACATCTCTCCATCCCATGGCAGAAAATACCTGCAGATCTCTTCGAAATCGAGCAGTACCGGTAGCCAGATTTAGCTGTCAGGGACTATCGTTCTTGTTACCTGGAAATCGCGTTTTTGCACACTTCGAGTACTACGGTGATGGATAAAATGAAAAAAAAGCAAAAAAAACAAAACAAGTTGGCACGATGGGGAAGAAATTATATCCGGCAATTGTCTCCTCCATCACATCATAACCAAGCTAGGTTAGAACCGTTGAGTGTGTTAACATAACATTATGGTGTATATTGTCCTTATCAAATCAAAGGCCATAATTTGAGAACCGCCCGTGTCAAACTCTTCTTCGGCCATGTTCGACTTTGTCCGTGTCCATGATCCGTTCGCTCTGATACATCCCTGGTATGCGTTTTCAGTCAGTCCAAGACACTTTAACGGCGGTTTTCCCATTTTGATCGCATTTTCAGGGCCTCTGTGGGTGGTAACCTCATACCCTTTTCCAAGTGACGTTTGATTTTCATGATGGCTCGGTGTCTGGGATCGCCTTTCATTTCAAACAACAGCAGACTCTGTTCATAGATCGCCATGGCTGTTTGACGATGTGGAGGAGCATAACCCCTACAGCTTGTGAGCTATAGAGTGCGCCAGGGTATATACAGTTCTTTTTATAATAAACATCGATGTTATATGATATAATACTACCATGCTCACCTCCTAATTTATCATCGACCGGCAAATTATGCGAGGCGAGTACAAGGTAAGGGTTCGAGTTCGTCTGCGTGAAAAGTAGTCTACTTGTCTATTCTTTTTTTATTATTTATCATCAATAGGTTATTCTCTGAAATTTTACTACATTCTATATAAATGTGGCCACATTTTCATACCGCACGTGTGGTCACAAAATAAGTATTTGCGGTTAGGCCAAGTGCCAAGGGCCTTTCTATACTACTGTACATATCAACCTCACCACCCCAGACTTACTCTACCCAACGAGCACTTCAGCATAATATCATATATTTGGACTACGCATGACCCACCTTGAGACGCTCCAATATTCGATAGAATCTACACACCCTACTATTTGCAACAGAAGAAAATTTGTTGTTCGATGTTATGAGTAATCGTCTTTTCAGTTTGTTTTTTTCGAGATTTGCTTATTTTTTAAGATGGCGTATAAATAAGTTCGATTTTTTTTGTCATCCACCCGCTATTCCACTAAACAACACCCGGTAGGGCGCGGTGACCTGAAAACCATGGCCATCCCGTGATCTTTGAGACAACCCGCAAAGCAGGTAAATGCGACAGAAGATCTGTTTTATATACTACGTGCGTGCATGGTCCCAAGAAAATAAACCCATGTGTTCAACTTCAAGGCCAGAATATTAGGAAAATCTCCTGTTGAAGTCAGTGGATTTTATACAATGATGACGGGCGTGATGTGATTGTAAACATTGCCGTATCTTATGGAAAATTATTGAGATGTGCATGGAGACCAGAGAATAAAAAATCAGCTGGTCCATCT